>SNQJ01S0204603.1:0-16553 GCA_010110895.2 Picea sitchensis
CTAACTAAGGAGGATAGACCGTACCCTTAGCCATACTACCCGACTACCCAGGTACTAGAGAGTATCTTCCTGAGTGTTGTTCTCGGTGGCATTATAACAGTCAGGCGGCCGATCGGTTTATCTAAAGAGGGCTTCAGGAAATCTAGGCCGATCTGTACACAGGTGTTGTCTGATGCGCTACCACTCGAAGCGGTACCAACAGGGGTTACAAGGGTGGCCAACAGATGTGCGCTTAAGAACCACTTGTATTTCCTGCGTGTATGAATCCCTCAACCGCGGGGTTATGCACGTAACGACAGATCTCTGTGGCTTAAAGACGCCAGAATACATCTCTACCCTGAAAAAAAATTCCCACAATTTCTGCCAAGGAAAGTGCTCTGATACCACTTATAATATACCAGATATAAAAAGTATGCAGAACAGAAATAAAATGCTAGAAATGGCAGAATAATAGTAATATAACTAGCATAATCTCCACAATAACACATAAATGATATAAGAACAACAATAGAAATAACACTTATATTTAGAAAGCAATGTTCACGGGCCTCTTCGAGGGGGCAACCTCCATTCGAGCAGCGCTCTGTTACAATAATATCCAAGCTAGGGTTTTCATACCCTCGACCCTTATTTATACTAAATATGTCTATCAAGAGAAACATATAGAGGAAGATCCTTCTAGAAGTGAAGGATTCTCTTAGGTCTTCTTACATCCGCCTTATTCTATTTTATTGAAAGGCCTTATTAATATTGACCTTTATTACATCCGAATATATTTCTCTACCTATGTGCGGGTTAGGACCCTAACATTGACCATCCAAGCTTTGCACAAAAGTTCTGGTCCAAACATCTTCCTCAGAAATGTTAATGTTCTCAGCATAGGCATAGAAAGCCTCTATGTGTTCTTCAGCAGTATAATCTCCAGATCCAGTAAACTTGGGCATGTACTTCTGATAGTATCCTATTGGCATGGTTGACAAGGGATTAGGAAAAACAAGAGGAGCATACCTATTGGCTAAGATCTGTTCCATTTTTGTCAAAGGAGCAGCCATGGCGATCTTAGGGGTTGATGCAGAGGAAGAATTTTTTGTAGATGATGGCTGAGATGGGACAGGTGGGACTATGGACAATGGTGGTTTTACTTCACTGAGGAATGAAGTGGAAGCAATGGTAGAATGACTACCTTGGAATGTGGTTCCTAAATAAGGTGGGAAATAAGAAGCTCTGTAAAACTGGCCAAGTAGTAAGGCCAAGTTTTCCTCACTCTTAGAGGAAAGGTCTTGTAAAATATCATCAAGAATGGGAAAACAGGTATGGGTATAGAAAAAACTTTTTCCAGACTTAGTTTGTGAATAATTCAAGGAAGAGGAAGAGTCCTCTTCTTGGATAGATTCTACAACTTCTCCTCCTAAGTTGGATATAGTAATATGCTCAGAAATAGGATCTATAACATCAGAAGAAATTCAAGGCTCATCACCCTTCAAGATTTCTGACTCAATTACAATTTTCTGAGAACTAGAAGTTTTAGCAGAAGTGGATTCGACAAGAGGTTCTCTAGATACAAATGAAGAAGTGCTTCTTGAAATACATGGTCTAGATGCTCTTGCAGATCTGGAAGTTTGTCTTTGCAGTGCTTTTCCACTTCTGATGATCTTCTTAGGGTCTGAAACTGGTGTTGCCAGTGGCCTTTCTTGATTTTCTCTGGTATGAGCCCTTCTCGGAGCCACTTCGTTCCAATGGAGTTGCCAGATAGATGATTACAACCGAAATAGTGTCTACACTAGGTCTATCATCAAAGTTGGATCTATGTCGTTTCCCAAGGAAGCTGAGCTTCAATCTCCATCCCCGACAATGGCGCCAATTTGTTATCACTCCAAGAAACTCTCCTAGGTTGTATCTCAGAGATGCCTAGTAACTTAACTATTTTTTGTAATTTTTTACTCAATAATGGGTGTGGAGTTGGATCAAGATGAATATCTGAATCACTGGATTGTATCTTCAAGACGGTCTAGTTATATTGAAACAATACAAGGCCTTCAAGAGCTATTATCAGATAGGTTTTTAAATCAGATGGATAAGAAACCAATCAATTAACCAGAACATACATAAAATATATATATGATGGGTCAATAAACTAGCAGTGGATGCTTATGATTCTTGTTTAATAATCAAAGGTAAGATGACAGTTACCATAGGACATTTAAATAGAGACAAATAAATAATTTCAACTCATAGGCATAGAATAGAAATGAAAAGAAAGTCTGACAAAAACAATGAAATAAGCTTGCAGGATGAATATATTAAAGAAAGTGTTTGTATCACAATAAAAATAGAGTCTAGAACTCAAATTCAAACCCTTCATTCTTCCAATATTTTTGGCTTTATAGCCTTGACAAAAAGTTTCAATATCCTAGGATACTGGATCAAATTTTGCCAAAAATAGAAAGTCAATAACTGGCCCAAGAAAAATAGGCAAAGATCCTATAAAATAGGTCAATTCCTATTCTTGGGTGATCTTCATGTCCTTCATATTATTCAACAGGTGTAGTAAGCCTTCCAAGGATGATGGATTTTCATGAGATATGAGAGAAGTTGAAAATGACACCTGCTGACAATAAAACAGTTTTATCCCTGAAAATAGCTAACCAATTTTTACCTTTCTGCCTTGTAGAGCATCTCCAAAATCAAAATAGATTCTTGATAAAGATGTCATTAATTATTGTCTATCGATTGGAACTATTCTTGAGGATTTTGGACAAGGAAAACCTGGATCTGTGCAAAAATACTAACTTTCTGCCTTGTCAGTGCTTTCGGTAGCTAGAATAGACAAAATCTGGACCAATTGGATACCGAAAGCTCTGCTTTCGGTGGCTAATGAACAATCGAAATGTTCGCCTAAGCCAGTGAAAGGTCTGTTTTAGTGAAATTATCAAAATTTCAAAATACCTTTTGTCTTAGCTCCAAAACGCCTTAGGGATGATCTTCTAAGGCTTCTGCATCTTGCTAAAAAACTGTAGGATTGTTGGCTGCCTCTGGTTCATTGCATTGAACTGCTACCTCTGCTAGGGTTTCGAGAGTAGCATGTGTTTGAGACTGGTGTTTTGAATACATAGCTTATGACCTTAAAGCCTTGACCTTTTTCTTCAAGTCCTGAGTTACTCTCCATAAGCTGTTGTAATCTTTTAAAATCTTCTCCTTCTTTTTCTTTTCCTTTATGCTTTCATGTGCTAATCTTTCTAAGGCTGAGTTTCTTTCTACAAAATTCTTCGACAGGGTTTCATATCTGGTTTTAATTAGCCTTTCTAGCACTTCTTGTTGAGATAACTTATTTTTAAGCTTCTTGTTTTCCTTTGATTTACTCTGCTTCACTGTTTTGCTAGATGAGGCATCTGCAACTTGTAGTTCTTTTTCTTCTTGGGGTGTAGGTGATGGAAGATCTTCATACCTTGCTGTGAATACATCTACATATACTGAATTTTTGTGCCTTGTGGTAACTGAATCTTCATGCCCTGTTTCAATCTGGTGCTCTTCATCCTCCGAGTCTATGTAGGGAATATAACGAATGCTCTTGTTCATTGGGGGTTCTTCGACCTTCTCTATTTCATTGCTGAAGTTTAGTTTCTTCTTAGTTTTATTAAGCTTAGAAGAAGGAGAGGGATGATTAGCTGGAACTGGAGAGATAGCTCTCCTCCTCCTCTTTCCACTTCTGGGAGTAGAATACTTCTTGGAATGAAGACTCTTTTTACCCTCTGGCTGTACATCAGCCTGAAAATCATTCCAGAACAAAAATTAATTCCATTCTTTGATTCTTCTATGCAACAGCTCATAAACCAAGATTTTAATCAAACCATGGTGGGATAGCCTGCCTGCAACTTTATTGGGCTTAGCCTTGACCTGATGAGCCATCTTAGATAAGATTTTGTGAAGATAATAGGGCAGATTGAGTGGGTTTCTACCAGTGAAATGATTCATGAGTTTGAAATGGTAAATCATCACCCTATTATATCTACCTTCACAATTTATATAAACCAAAATGGATTTTAGTAACTATTGTCATTTCTCTTCAAGGAAAGACATAGGAATGTCTTTCTTCCATATCAAACCCTTGTGTTTTGGTTTCAAGTAGGATCTGAATTCAACATTCTTTGTGACAGTGGTTTTGAACCAGTTTTCTCCAGTCCTGGGAAGCTCTGTCACCTCAGCTATGAGGGCTTCATCCACCTAGAATTCATCTTGACCGATGACTGCTTTCCTTCCATCGAAAGTCAGGGAAAAATATTCTGCCACCTGCTGGTGAGATCTCTGTAATTTTTTACAAAAATTATAGCAACCCGCGTCTCTGAAAAGTTGGCATACCTCCGGGTGCGATTCCAAGTAACTGATATCGTCTAGATTTTTCCTCAGAGTTGATCCTCCTTTATTCATCTGTCGCAATGTTCTTGTACACCTGCAATTGGAAAACCGAGTTTTGGGGGAAAATTACACAGTGTAGACTTAGGAAGATTTGGCTCGGTTGTGATAGGGACGATAAGTATGAGGGGTGCATTAGAACGTGGCACTGATTACAAGGGATGCAAAAGAGCGGCTTGAGATTTGAAACAATCATGGTTGATGATTGTAATGATGAGAAGTACGTAATCATGTGGTTTGATGAAACAACAATTTGAAAAGATTCGCTATATCATGCAGAGATCATCTCCCAGTCTCTAAACGGTTTTTTCTCCTGTCTTTTCGGCGGCTAATTGCAATTATAAAACCTCAAACCCGACGGTTTAAGCATGTGAAAGGTCATGCTGACTCCTCCCACGCTCCTGTGATTTCGGTGGATAAAATAACCCTGAATTTCTTTGTTTAAGCTGCCGAAAGATAAGGCTTTCGGTAGCTAAGAAGCACTTTTGAAGAAGCGCCTAAGCCACCGAAACCTGAGATTTGACTTAAATCAAATAAAAACGAAACCAAATGTTTTATCTAACTTTATTACATGCATAAAGCCCTCAAAAATGAGCTTTTAAAAATTTAAAAATGTGTTTTCAAATGACATCCTATCACCTAAAATAAAACAACTTGATTAATTTATTTGAGGAGATAACACTGAAATCAACCAACTGGTGTCTTCCTCCTGGAATCCACTGAACTATCTCTCCTGAGATGAACCTCTCTCCTCAATGACAAGTCAAAATCTACATAATGATGAATTAGGTCATTGAACCTTCTCTTATAGTGGCGTGAAACCCTAGTTCATTGTTGACTTCTAATTTTAGCTTGTCTATTCTATTTTTAGCTCAAATTGGATTAAAATCGCTTTTAGCCACTTTTTGCTCAATGTCACTTTCCGAATATAACACCTTTGACTAGAGTGACCTCTAGTAACCCTGTTTACCCCTTTCTGACCCTATCTATAGTCTAACGGGGTGGTTTAGACCAATAGTCTTCTTCTCTGGAGCTCCTATTTGGAAAGGAACATTACAGTCCTCCCTTCCCGAAAATTTCTTATCCTGAAGCAATACCAATCTAGGTGCTGCAACACTTGCTCGCTTTCCCAAATAGCGTCCTCTACTGGAATCCCTCTCCATCTGATCAAACACTATTTGATGACCCTTCTCCTCAGTTTCTTCTCCTGGAACTCCATTACCTCTTCCATAAACAACTCCAATTGTCCCTCCTCAACCAAAGGGGGAAGCTCCTATGATGTGTTGATGAATTGTCCCACTTCTATTTTGAGGCAAGATACATGGAACACGTTATGAATATTGCTGCCCTCTGTAAGATCTAGCTCATAAGAAACCTCTCATACTCGATGGATGATCCTATAAGGGACATAAAATCTGGTCTTGAGCTTCTCGACCCCACTCTTCTTGAGATATGATTATCTGTAAGGTTGGAGCCTCAAGAAAAATGGATCCCCAACCTCAAAGCTGCACTCTATCCTGTGCCTTTCCACACTCATATTCTGTCGATTCTGTGTTGTCTGCAGATTCTCTTTCAACAAATTGAGAATATCTCGACTCTCTGTGATCCAATCCTTGGCCTTGGGAGCTCTGCTCTCCCTAAAAACCAAGTCTACCAAAGTGGGAGCATCATATTTGTACAATGCTCAGAAGGGTGTCATACCAATGGACATGTGGAAAGTGGTGTTGTAGAAATGCTCTCCTTAATGTAGCCACTTGACCCATGTTCTTTGTTGTCCACCTACATAGTTCCTCAAATACCCTTCAACCCACTTGTTGACAATCTTGGTCTTCCCATCTTTCTGAGGGTGATATCTAGTGCTGGGTGTCAAATCTATACCCACCAATATAAACAACTCCCTCTAGAATGTCCCAATAAACCGGCTGTCCATGTCACTGATGATGTTCCTTGACAACCCATGAAGTCTGAAGACCTCCATGAAGAATAAACCAACTACCCAAACAACACAATACTCTATCGGTATGGCATAGAAGTGAGAAAACTCGGTTAATTTGTCAACCACTACATAGATACAATCCTTACCCTGGACCTTGGGTAGGCCCGTGATGAAGTTAATTGATATACTTTCCCATTTTTTCTCTGGAATGGGAACTGGCTAAAGTAGGCCTACTAGAAGAGTATGCTCTGACTTGTTCTACTGGCAAGTCACACACTCACTGGTGTGTCTCATATCATCCTATTTGAGACCCTTCCATGAGAACCTCTCCCTGATCTGTTTGTATGTTTTGAAAAACCCTCAATGGCCTACTAGTGGTGAATCATGAACAACTGTGAGGATATTCTTCTTGAGCCTCAAATATGGCACTAAGTAGACTTTTTCCTTGTAGAATATTACATCTTCAATGACCCTATACCTATCATCCCTTATCTTCCCATCCATAACCTCACAAGTGAACTTGTTCTTGGAATATTCCACTAACAAGTGGGATTTCCAATATGTTGAAATATCCATCAAAGAACATGCCACATGTCTCCTCAATAGTACATCGGCCATAATGTTCTTCTTCCCCTTGACATACTCTACATCGAAGTCAAATTCCTTTACCTTCGTCACCCATTTCTTCTAGCTCTCACTGACGTCCTTCTGCTCAAGGAAATACTTCAAGCTGTTGTGATCTATTTTGACCATGAATTTGTTGGCCACCAAATATTGTCTGAATTTGGTCAAGGCATGCATGATTGCCAGCATTTTCTTGTCATATATGGAGTACAACCTCTCGAGTTGACTGAGCTTCTTGCTCTCGAATACAATGGGGTGTCCTCCTTGTATCAAAACTGCCCCTATACCCTCGTTGGATGCATCACACTCTAATACAAATGGCAGAGTGAAGTCTAGTAATGCTAAAATTGGACATGTGCCCATGACTTCCTTCATGTGATCGAAGGATTTCTATGACTCATCGATCCAGATGAAAGCCCACTTCTTGGTGAGATCCATCAGTGGTGCTCCAAGCTGAGAAAACCCCTTGACAAACCGCCTGTAATATCTACATAACCCAAAGAAGCTCCTCAAATATTTCATGTTCCTAGGTGTTGGCCAATCCAGAATGGCCCTGATCTTCTCCTGGTGTAACTATACCCCATGTGCATTGATGATGTGGCCCAAGTAAAGTAGTTTTTTCATACCGAACTCACACTTGGTCTCTTTGGCATATAGTGACTGCACCTCCATGATGCTCAAAACCTATTCTAAGTGCCTCATATGCTCCTGCCATGTCTTGTTGTAGACCAAGATGTCTTCGAAGAAAACCAAGACTGATTTCCTCAACTGACCCCTAAATATGTGGTTCATGCAAGACTGAAATGTAGTTGGTGCATTGGTTAGTCCAAATGGCATAACCAGAAACTCAAAATGTCCAAAGTGACACTGAAATGCCATCTTCTCTATGTCATGCTCTCGGATGTTGATCTGATGATACCTAGAGAATAGATCAATCTTTGAGAAGAAAAATTCCCCATCCAATTCATCCATCAACTCGTCAATGCAAGGGATAGGATACCAGTTCTTGATGGTTTTATTTTTCAAGGCCCAATAATCAATTCACATCCTCATGGTACCATCCTTCTTCAGAACTAAGACAGCTGAAGAGGAGAATGGGATGTTGCTTGGTCTGATGTGTCCCATCACTAGAAATTCCTTAATTTCTTTCTCTATCTCATCCTTGAACCTCCTAGGATGACAATAGGGGGGTGTGATCATAGGTTTTCCCCCCTCCTCTAACTCAATGGTGTGCTCAAACCCCCTGTCAGGTGGTCTCCCTCGTGGAATCGACCCAACAAATTGTTGATGTCATCCCAACAAGTTCATGATCTCTGTATGATACTGTTGTTGACCCTATGAATCCTTCCATGTAGTGATCAAGCACTCTGCGACATATTCTACCTCCCCATGTCTGAATATCCTCTCCATCCTCTTGGCTAAAATTTTCCTGGGTGCTCCAATTGACATGCCTCTCAGAATAACCCTCTTCCTATCACTGTCTCTGAACCCCATCTCTAAGGTTTGATAATTGGTGGTGATTTTTTCCAAGGTGATCATCCACTGGAATCCTAATACCACATCTATGTCAGATAGTTCAACCACATAAAATGTGTCTCTCATTGTGTAGTTTCCTAAATTTATCTCCAATTTTGGAAATCTGTCTAGACACTCCATTGTATGGCCATCTTCTACTACAAAATCAAACCCCTCAAACTCCTTTGTTTGAATTTCCCGTATTAATACCAATGAAGCATCAATAAAGTTGTGGGTGGCCCCACCATCTATCAGGGAGATTTCCCATTGTCCCTGAATATTCCCTCTGATCTGAAGGCTATCATACTTAGGAACACCAGAAAGGGTCACTATAACTCCTCCCTTTGTTGGTTTCCATCTGTTATCCTGCTTAGGAGGTTGTGGAACTACCAGTGGGTGGGCCCCTGCTAGTGTCATTGGTCTACGGAGAGGTTGCTTCTCTTCCTGTGATGACTTCTCCTTTGAGCTAGTGGATCCACTGTCCTTCTCCTCCTCCTCACTATCCACACTGTCTGTTTCCACCTCAATATAATGAATCCCTCCCTTGCCCATGAAACTGTGGCCTGGGACCCAAGGGTCTCTACAGTTGAAGAAAAGCTAATTCCTCATAATCTCTCACCTCGTCTCATCATCCAACTTCTCCTTGCCCTTCCATTCTCTCTGGAATGGCTTCCTGTCTCGGTCCTTTTGTGGTATGAAGGGTCTGGAAAAGGGTTTAGTCTTTGGCACCAAGTTATCCAAATATCGAGTGTGTAAGATGGCATTTTGCAAGGTGTGAGGCCTGCATGCCTTCACCCATCCTCTCAAGGGATATGCGAGTCCCTCTATGAATAACATTATCAGCCTAGTATCTGATATATCTGTCACTGCCACTGCTACCCACTGAAACTCCATGATGAACGCCTATGTTGTGCCAGTTTGTCTCAACTGGGCTAGATTCCTAAAGTGAATCTCAAGATCCCTCCTGTCAAACCTGTCCATGAGACTCTCTGCGAACTCCCTATAGGAGGTGATGTGACTGTGACCCAACATCACCAATCCATGATGCCACCACTCGTGTGCCTCACCCTCCAGGTGTAGGGTTGTGAGACTAATGGTCTCGGTCTCGGTCATCTGGTTGAGCTTGTAGTATGTGTCTAGATATTGTACCCAAGCTCTGGTGGTGCATTTGGACGATTCGTCAAAATAAGGTATGGTGAGTTTACCAACTGTCTCGATGAAATCAATGGTATTCCCCTACTGCGACTATTATCCTCCTCTCTGTGGCTCTCTGGGGCAGTTCCTAAGCCTGAGTCCACAATACTCGACTAGGGTCATGTCCTAATGGAAGTCATGAACCAATGTTGCATACTCCCTCTTGTACTATGCAATGTCTTCCACTTGAGTGGGAAGCCTCTGTGATATTGATTGTTGTGCTGCTACTCAGGGTTCCCTTTGGAAACTAGGGAACAATGGCCTGGGAATCCTACTCAAAGAGGTGTATGTGCGAGTAGGAGACAATTCTACTTCTTTCCCTTGAGTTCCCATGTGCTACATGTGGGGATTGTGTGCCCGAGGTGCTCACTATATCCATTCTATCAACCATTTGCGCCAAACAATGAGTCATGGCATATTGAATGACTACCAGATTGTCGAGTAAATGCATGAAGGATGCATCTGGGTCCATGGGAGATTTAGCATTGCCCTTTGGTATCTCATATTTGTCTCCTAACATCCTCTCTGTCTCACGCTCAACCTCATGCTCTGCCCTTCTCTCTACTTCCCTCTGTGCCTCTTCCTCTTCTTATGAGTTGGAAGGAAAAGGTGGAAAATTAGATCTAGGTCTTCCCTCCTTGCATCTGTTGTAAGTGACATATTCGTCGCCTACGTGCTCACGACCCCCTGGGTTCTCTGCTGCACTCATCGTCTTTAGTCACAGGCTGGCAACACTAAAGCTCTGATACCACTATAATGTTCCTGACTTGGCTAGTCTAGGACACTCTGCTAATGTGTGTGTAGGATTAATTGTTTACAACATATAGATGAGCATTCAAATAATAATGGATACAAAAGACTACAAAGATTATATTATGAAATCTCTGTGGAGTACAAATTCCAAATGCGGTTGAATAAAATGAATCACTCGGCTAGATCAATGACAAAAGGATCTTAGTCGCAATACAATAGAAACTAAAACAATAATATCTGATACTCGAATAATGTTGTGGAATGCAATAGATGAGATGAAGAACTATTGTGGATATGCCAACTCATACGACAACTGCTGCAAGTCTAGAAAGTTCTCCCTGGTGGCTATACCTCTTGGAAATGCCTAGAAACTGTCCCAAAAAATGTCCCCTTCTCTTCCTTATAGTCCCGGTGACTGTCCGGACCTCAACTGGTGTATCTAGTCCCCGGATGGATCCCCCTGGGGGAAATGCACCCCCTCTACTCTGGAAAACTACTCCCTAGTGATTCCACCGTCGGAATTGGCTGATGTGTCTCTCAAACTGATCTCCCAGGTCTACTGTGAAATGGGTCGGAAGGATTTCCCCAGATCTGAACTAATGATCGCTTGGGAACCCCGAATGTGTCTTCCCCAAGTCTCTCACTGCCAATGTCTGGATAGTGCATCCCAGATGATTCCTTTTTCAGAATCCGATGAGGAACTAGGAAAAATATATACCTTGCCTTCCTCTCAACTAGGTCGGAGGGGAATCTCTGAAATCTCCCTGAAAGGGACAAGTCGATCCACTGAACCTCCTTAGAAGCTACGCCCTCACTCTGAATAAGTGCATCCTTGCTGTTGGAATCTATGTAAATGACCTTGAAGAATGATGGAAGACCTGTGTGATCTTCCCGGTGACTAGGGTGTGTATCTCAATACCGAAATCAGACAACTGATGTCTTCCTCCTGGAATCCACTGAACTCCTGAGATGTGCCTCTCTCCTCAATGACAAGTCAAAATCTACATAATGATGAATTAGGTCGTTGAACCTTCTCTTATAGCTTCCCGAAACCCTAATTCGCTGTTGACTTCTAATTTTAGCTCGTTTGTTCTATTTTTATCTCAAATTGTCTTAAAATCACTTTTAACCACGTTTATCTCAATGTCACTTTCCGAATATAACACCTTTGACTGGAGTGACCTCTAGCAACCCTGTTTACCCCTTTTTGGCCCTGACTATAGTCTAACAGGGTGGTTTAGACCATTAAGACTCTTCTCTGGAGCTCCTATTTGGAAAGGGACATTACAACTTGGGCCTTAAATGATATTGATTCAACTGTATGATGTAAAGGGGTGTTTGATGGATATGCCTCAATCCTTTCCTTTTCTTCTTCCTTTGGATCTTCAAAAACCTCAAATATGATATTGGAAATATGTATGGGTTAGATCGGGATATTTTCATGATATGTGTCCCCTTGGAATATCTATTCCTATGCCTTCTAGATATATTCTTGAAATATTCTTTCTCTAATTCATTGGATGGATTTTGAGATTGTTTTGGGGGGCATTGGATTTCTTAGGTTCTTAGGAAGCTCTTTGCAAAATTTTCTTACTCATGAAAAGTATTGCATTTGAAAGGGATATTCTCATAGTATAGGGTTTTAAAATGGATCCATCCCTCCATATTGATTTTTACCACTTTCACAAGGCCCTTTTCTAGATCGATTTCCACACAATTTATAGCACAAAAATAAATATTTCCTTTTGGTGTAGCTCGATCAATATAATAGCCTAGCTGGTCTCCAATGTCTCTAAGCATGGATTCATAACAAAAAATTATGGAGAGGTATGGCATCACAACCCACATAAGGTCACTAGATATCTCCATATATGGATAATATTCTAGGGTCCATTGAGAGAGAATATTCACTTGGAACCCATGAAAAAAGGTTCCAATTTGAAGATTGGATCCATGTCCTCCTTGCTAATAAATAAAAACAAAAAAAATCCTTGACCATAATCATGTAGATAAAAGAAACGAATCAGAAGAGAGAAGACATGATTAAACATAAAGTAGACAATGACAATCACACGCAGTACACGGAGATTTACCATGGAAACCCTTAACCAGGAAAAACAACAATGATTCAGTGACTACTACTCCTTGTTGTCTTATTCATTCAGTGAATAAAGAGTTACATGACTAACCTTGATACACACATAAGAACAATTCATCATCCTAATATCTGTCTTTACCACAAGAACAACCCTATATCCATTTTGGCTTACATCTTCATGACCAATGCTCTCTTACAAGGAACAATTACAACACTCTCTCTTAAACTAAGAGTTTACAACAAAAGAGTCAGACAATATTACATAATTCACTATTTGTATACATATACAACATGTAAAATGCTAATTTGTGGGATCTAAAAAGGTTATAGATCCATGAAGATGATTGGTTGCAATCCCACGAATCTTGGGATTCTATTATAGGTTTCAACCACCAGTACTCTAATACAAATTGGCTATGAACTAGTTGACTGTCATTCAGATACCAATCGACCATCCATTCGATCTCTTGTTGGTTAAACTTTTGACCTCTAGTCAGATACCAGTCAACTTATCCATTCAAACTATTTTTTCAACCATCGACTTGACCTAACCATCCATTCAATTCATCCCCTAGTCAATTATCCTCTACTAGTCATTGAGTTAGATCGAGTTTCCACTGCAAAGAATATAACAACTCAACATTGTCCTACTTGTTGTCTTGTTTGCAGAGACACATGAAATTGGAATTTATTCAATTACCCAAGGTAGTAATTCCCATTGCATATCTACACTAAGAGAACTTCATTGCACTCACAAACTTGGTCAAAGAGTCTACACTATTTTCCAAAGTGTTTACCTTCTCCAACAATAACTTCTTGCTTTCCACCACGTCTCTCACAAAATGGTATTGTACATCAATATGCTTCATCCTGGAATGGTAATATAGGTTATTTTCCAAGAAAAGTGCACTATGAGTGTCACAATCCTTGAACACATTCTATGCATCTGAATTGATTCCTTGATTGCATGGGTGGCTGCCATGTATTTAGCATTTTTGTCGACAAGGATAAAAATTCATGTATTTTACTTATCCAACTGATTTCTCCATCGAACATATTAAAAACATATGTGCTAGTCGACCTTCGTGAATCAAGATCTCCAACACAGTAGGCATTGACAAAGCCATGTACATTCACTTCCCTATCAATTTCAGGTTTCTCTTGGTAACATATTCCATACTATGTTGTTCCACACAAGTACCTAGACACTCTCTTGACAACAATCTAGATCTCTTTCCCAGGTGTCGACATGTACCTGCTCAATACTCCCACTACATGGGAAATATCTGGTCGAGTGAATACCATTGCATATATTAGACTACCAACAACACTAGCATAGGGAACACATGCCATGTAGTCTATTTATTATTGTGTATTTGGAGTCCCAGGGATAATTTTAAGGATGAAAATTTATCTTAGAATGTAGAAACTTTGGCGAATTTTACTAGTCCTTAATATGCAAAGTATAAAATGTTTGACGACAATTTTTTTTGAATATTCAATTTTCTAAGGATTTTATATAGTTTCTATAAAATTTGGGCTATTTTCGAGGTAAAATAATTTTATTCTATAGAATTTGGGTGAATCACTTTTAGAAAAAATGGAAATTGGCAAATCTTGTTTTTGGAAAAAGCATGGAAAATTATCCCATGGGCGATATATAGCCCAAGAAATTTTCCCTTCTTTGGACATTGTTCAATAGTTATTTGTACCTCTACAGGAATAGGTACTTTGATAGGTTTTCACTCCATGTTGAAACATATTAAGACAGTTTCAACGTACTTCCACTGATTTAACTACAATTTTCTAACTACCCTATCTCTCTTAATATCCATTCCCATAATGAACTTACCAACATTGAAATCCTTCATGTAAAAAATGGAGGATAGTTGCATATTCACCTTATTTATAGTATCAATGTTGTTTCCAACCATCAACATGTCATTGACATACAATTCTACATAGAAGAAACAACCTCCTTCTTTCTTAGAATATACACAATGATCAACCTTACTTCTCACAAATCCCAATCCAAGAATGTATGTGTTGAAATTTTGATACCACATCCTTGGTGATTTCTTTAGACCATAAATGGATTTGTTCATCTTGCACACTATCTCTTTCTTTCCCTTTACTACAAATCCTTCAGGTTATTTCATGTAGATTTCTTCTTCCAAGTCCCCATGTAGGAACACTATCTTCAAATCGATTTACTCTATCTCAATATCAAATTTTGTAGCCAGACACATTAGTTCTCTAATGGAAGATAATTTTGCAACAGGAGATAAATCTCACCAAATTTGACTACCTTGAATTGGGAGTACCCTTTCTCTACCACTTGAGATTTGTAATTCTCGAATTTACTTGTTGCATTCAAATTTTTCTTGAACACCCACTTTAGACCAATTATTTTTCTTCCATTAGGTAGCTCAACCAAATCCCATGTCTCATTCTTATGCAAGGATTCCATTTCATCAACCATGGCCTCCTTCTAGAGTCTAACCTCTATCGAGGGTAGACTGACCTAGGATCATTATAAATGGAAGATAACACAAGTGCGAAACAAAAATAAAGTGGACTATACCTTTCAAATTGTTTCATTACTTATCTAGACCTCATTGCAACCAAAGTCTATAGTTCCACCTCTTCATCCGATTCAATCGACTCATCTGAATCATGTTCCTCATTCCTTATATCAAACATTAATTCCTATATTTCTTTCTCCCTTTGATTCTCTTAAATATTGGAAATACCTTCAACTTCCTTGAATATCACATCTTGATTATAAACTATTTTCCTCATCACCAGATCCCAAAACTCATATCCTTTCATTCCATCCTTGTAACCAATGAAAATACACTTGACTGCCTTATTGTCTAGCTTGTTCCTCTTTTCCTTGGGAACATGAAAAAATGCATCATGTTATCCCCTAGCCTAGGGATAACTAAGGAGATCACATCTCAAGGCCCATAGGTTCTAGACATGGAGTACCAAGAGCTAGACAACTTGGGAATGGCCCCTCTTTTCTTCAGTGGAGTCCATTCATCACCAACAACAGTATCCATCCCATCAGCTTAGTCTTGAAGTAGAGGTGGGTATTTCTACATGAGGTAATGAGTCTGTGTATCATGGTATGTATCACTTTGATTTTTGAAGTACTTGAATATGTTGTTTTGAATCCTTCTTTATTTCATGATGTTTTCTTGGAAATTATGCTCTTTTCCTCATTTATACCTGGAAGGGTAACACGGTGCCCTAGTAAGTTGTTTTCCTTTTAGGATGGGATTCTACTGGATGGGTTTGTGAAAAGTCATCGTCTGTTCCCTCCATACTTACCACTGTCCATCCTTATCCGTTCCATCCCCTCTATCCTTTTTTTGGAATTGGGATTGGCTATGCTAGGAAGGATTATACCTTACCTTGTGGGAAGAAGGGGATAAAGGCACAGAGGGTAAAAGTAGTTGGAAAGAGTTAAAATCCAATGTTGAAACCTTTGAGATGGTTCAAAAAGGGATCCTTGAGAAACCTGTGAAAATCTTCTCAGTGATGGGTATTCTATATGTACTAATTCCCTCAATTAAATTGTCAACCCAGGGTAAGTAAACTTAGAGTTGTGGAACTGTATGAGCCAAGGAATAAAATCTAGTGGAATGATTGTCTAACTAAGGAGATGGTCTACCCTAGGGTGATATCAATACTCTATCCAATTTACAATTCTACTTTCTAAAGAGATGACTTTTCAAATCTAGTTAATTAGCAAATTCTATGTAAAGCAACCTTCAATTAATTAGCTTCAAGTAATTCTAGAATTATGAACTATTTACCCTAAGTAACCTTAAACAATGAGCTATGGACTATTTCTAAATAAGAAAATAACAAGCAATCTATTTCAAAGCTAGTTAATCTATTCAATCTCTTTTTAAATAAGCAACACCAAGCAATCTATTTCTGAATTATTTGATCTATCTATCTCTGAGAAAGTAAGTAATAAAGTAAACAATTACTCTATAAAAACTATTTTGA
>SNQJ01S0204604.1:0-10475 GCA_010110895.2 Picea sitchensis
TTGTGAGGCTCTTCAGGGCTCTTTCCTTTTTCTTGCGTGGATGCTTGAGGGGGATTCTGAAATGTCTTTTCCTGTTGTTCCTAATTTAGAGCTTCAAAGGAATTCTTGGAGGGATTCTTTGAAGTCGAACTTTGGTTTTGTTTTTTAGAGGAGTTCTTTCGCCTTCCGGCCGCACTGGTAAAACCGTTTTTCTGCTTGGGATCAGATGATTTTGGGGCTGAGGCGTTCAGTGGGAAATCTCTAAACAGATGACCATGCTCATGGCATTTTCTGCATCGAAAAGGTATATGCTCGTAGTCAAGTGGTTGGTTCCAGTCCTCGTCTTGGTACTCCAAAGTGATGGAGCCCGGCAGGGGTTTTGAGATGTCCATGTAAATGCAGATGTGGGCGTAAGATGTGTATTTTCTTATTTTAGTAGCCTCTGAAGATTTTACATATTGTCCCACCATGTTCCCTATGCCCATTAGTATTTCTTCCAGCCAGAATTCCTGGGGTAATGAGTACAATCGGATCCAAACCGGGGCCCATGAGAAGTCCTCTAGATCTGGATTAAATCTATCGGTCCAGAATCTCAGAAATAAACCCGCTGAGTTATAGAAATATGGCCCATTGTCAAATATTCTATCCTTGTCCTCTAGGTTGTACAAAATAATTGTGAAAAAGCCTTTGGAGCTGAGTTGAACCTCATAGTCTCCCTTGGGTTTCCACCAGTCCTTAATCCATCTGGAAAGGTCTCTTTCAGTCGGCCATAGGCCCAGGAATTTGCCTATTAATGCATGGTCCATCATGAATTGGGTGTGTTCCCCCACCCTGGTCGAAGTAATGCGGTAAAGAGGCGGTTTTTCCATTTGAGGAATACACTTACCTGGCAGCCAGTTTTTGGACGTTTGTGGGCGGGATGTGCTGGATTCGCTTTCCAAGTCCTTGTTGGAGCTGCGTTCCTGGGCAAAGAGTTGTTCCTTGAGATGCGTCGGTGGCTCAAAGGCTGGCCGCTTAGCCCGCAGTCCGGATCTATCATTGGCGGCCATGTCACTGTACGAGGGGGGTTTCCCCCCCCCGTCCGTGCTCATTTCTGGAGGTTTCGAAATCACGTGAAGCTCGGGACTGTCTAGCGGAAAGGAAGGAGTTAGGTCAGTGCGCCAGAGTGCAAATCAGACTGTCACGGGCATTGTTGCAGTCGAGCGCTAGGGTTCCATGAGCGGCCAGGACCGTCGTCAAACTTCACATATTCTAAGTATGACATCTTTGAAAAAGACATGAGTATGCAATTTAATTGACATATTTAAGAAATAGAATTAATTTTTTACTTCTTCACTGAATTTTAAAACATTTAAGTTTTATATAAGTTAAATATGACATCTTTGAAAACACAAGATATGAGTATGCAATTTTAATGACATATCTAATGAATATAATTTGTATTTTACTTTTTTACTTAATTTTAGAAATTAAAGTTTTATCTAAGTTAAGTATGACATCTTTGAAAAAGAAGTTGTAAATATAATGTTTAGAAGTAAACTTGATATTTTATAATTCAAATTTTTATAAAAAAAAAAAAATATTAAATCTGATAGATCTTTAAAAATACTAAAACTATGAAAAAATTACTTTAAATATCATATTTAAAATAAGATTTAAAAAATAAATAAAAAGATATTAATAAGATAGATTTTTGAAAATGATAAAAATATAAATACGAAACTTTTAATAACATATTTAAAAATAAAATTTGTATTTTATTTCTTCACTTAATTTTAGAAAATTAAAGTTTTATATAAGTTAGGTATAACCTCTTTGAAAAAGTATTGTTTAATATAATGTTTAGAAATAAACTTTATATTTATATTAATTTTAGAAAATTAAAGTTTTATATAAGTTAGGTATAATCTCTTTGAAAAAGTATTGTTTAATATAATGTTTAGAAATAAACTTTATATTTATATTGTATGATTTAAACTTTTCAAAAAAAATATTAAATTTGATATAACTTTGAACATGTCAAAAATTATGAATAAATAATTTTAAATACGATATTTTATATATATATAAACATTGAAATAGAAATTATATATATAACTTGAGTGATTCTTGTGGTTAAGAATATGTATTTCTTGTTAATAAGTTACAAGTTCAAATTTAAAAGGGACCTCATACATCAATTTGTTGTTCCTTATACTTTAAAATAGATAATAATAATAATAATAATCTATTTTGAACTTGTGACCTCTTAAGAGGAAACACATGTTCTTAACAATTAGACCCACTCAGGCTATATCTATCTATCTATCTATCTATCTATCTATCTATCTATCTATCTATATATATATATATATATATATATATATATAATTAAAACTTTTTAGATTTTATAGATCTTTGAAAATGTCAAAGATATCAAATATATGAATAAATAACTTTGAATATCATATTTAAATATTAAAATTACATTTTATTTTTCATTTATTTTTTTAATATATATATATATATATATATATAAAGTCATTTTTTCCAGGTTGTTGTTGTCATATATTAAATTATTAATAGCCATATTTATATTGGAGTAAATTTTTTTGAGGATTCTTAGTTGCTTTCCAAGATCATGGGGACTTCTAGCCATGTCATCATACCAGTGACGTATAGACACAACTTGCTTCTTCCAATCAATCTTCTAACTTAACAATGTATAAGCCAAAAAAGATAGGGGACAAGAGACAACCTTACTTGATTTCAATATTACAGTTAATTTATTTCCTCTATGTTATTAAACTTGACAATGAACAAACCAATACAAAAAATTGGTTTTAATATTGCTGAAAACATACCCTTTAACTCTTTTATATCTTTGAAAATGCTAAGAATATGAATATACAATTTTGAATACCATATTTAAGAATAAAATTTATATTTTACTGTTTCCATCCACTTAAGTTTTTAAAAATTTATGTTCCAAATTTTTAAAAATTTATGTTTTGTCCTAAAAATTTATGTTTCGTGAATACTACGCAACTATGATATTTTGCAATCTTGTAAAATCGGTTTTAGGTAGACACTTTCCAATCAAGAAGTGCTCAGTGACGACCAAATACGCTGAAAAGAGGTGAGTAGGCTGCTGGGATTTGATATTTAAGCTACGCTCAGCATATCATTTTGTAACCTGCATATCAATATCATATTAACTGAATAAAGTTCTAAGCAGAAAAATGGAAAGCCACGAAGGTGGAGTGGGCATGAAGGTGTGCGTTACAGGAGCAGGAGGGTATATCGGATCATGGCTCATCAAGAATCTTCTCCAAAGAGGCTACACTGTCAACGCCACCCTTAGAAACCCAAGTATGTAAAATTCATACATTGTTTTTGCTCTGATTAATTTACCAGTTTGTTTCACAGTTGGAGTACCGATCGGATAGGAAATTGCTCTGATTAAAAACATCTTGTATTATAAGTTATTTATTCTAAGAAGACCATCTAAATTAAAAAATTAACATATTCGTATATGGTATATGGAAAGTTAGATTGCATGTAATTAAAAGTATGTTTTAATTTTATGATATAATATTATTAAAAACATCTTGTATTATAAATTATTTATTCTAAGAAGACCATCTAAATAAAAATTAACAAATTTCTATATGGTATATGGAAAGTTAGATGGCATGTAGACAAAGACAATAACTTATGATTGATTTTTCTTCTGTTTACAATAATAAATAAATATTAATTTGATGATGATGTTTAATATTCATTTATAGGTCAACTTTCGTCTATCTTATCTTAAGAAATGTAAGGTAAGGAAATTGCATAAGTTTTTTTAGAATTCTATTTCTATGCTTGAAAATATTTAAGAGAAGTGTTCCTAAATCTCCATAGTTTTGATGAGTGAGGTTAGGAAGGTCAGTATTGTAACATGTATTTTGAAATTGGCATCTAATGTGGGTGTATGTGGTACAATCTAAGAGAAATTGTTTTTCAAAAATAGCTTATGGTTGATCCTCCTTTTGTTTACAATAATAAATAAATATTAATTTGATGATGATGCTTAATATCCACTTAGAGGTCAACTTTTGTCTATCTTACCTTAAGAAATGTAAGGTAAGGAAATTGCATGGTTTTTTTTAGAATTATATTTCTATGCTTGAAAATATTTAAGAGAAGTGTTCTTAAATCACCATAGTTTTGATGAGTGAGGTTAGGAAGGTAACATATATTTTGAAATTGGCATCTAATGTGGGTGTATGCAGTACAATCTAAGAGAAATTGTTTTTCGAAAATAGCTTATGGTTGATCCTCCTTTTGTTTACAATAATAAATAAATATTAATTTGATGATGATGCTTAATATCCACTTAGAGGTCAACTTTTATCTATCTTACCTTAAGAAATGTAAGGTAAGGAAATTGCATGTTTTTTTTAGAATTGTATTTCTATGCTTGAAAATATTTAAGAGAAGTGTTCTTAAATCACCATAGTTTTGATGACTGAAAAGGTTTTGATGAGTGAGGTTAGGAAGGTCAGTATTGTAACATATATTTTAAAATTGGCATCTAATGTGGGTGTATGCAGTATAATCTAAAAGAAATTATTTTTCGTTTGTAGCCCTCTTCGTCTTATGTTCCTAATAAATGTGAAAATATAACTTTAGAAATAACTCAAATCAAGATACGTAGACAGAAACCTTGAGGTAGGTTAACGCATTATGTTATTCCTTATGGAAGGAATGCACTCCTCAAACAATCCTTTCTTGCTACAATAAAAATATACTTCACAATGCTCCAATACATTGCTTACACTTCATTTTATAGCACTTTCTAACCCCTAGGAACATTCTAGAGAAGGAATATTCTAGTAGGTAGAACCTTATGGAAACCCTTCTCATTTTTATTGTGTTCACATTATTACATGGGCCTTATTTACTAGAATTGACCTCCATACATATTATTTCCCTTGGGTACCTCCCTAGGTAACACATATTACCTCTCTAGGTATACTACATTATGTGTACTACATTCCATCCCCCTTCACATGCTTTGACCTCGAAACATGAGAACAAACCATACAATAAAATTAACTAAGCAATGTAGCCAATTTATACCAAGCATGAGCCTCCATCCATCCTAGTGAAATGTGAACATGGGGTCCAACTGTTGCATTTCCACCTTGACCTGTAATATGATTTCTCCTTGATATATTGAGATGTCTCCATGTGTTTTTGTTATGACATGATGTATCTCTCGATTGCTTGCATTTTGGGTGCCATGATGGTCCATATTATGTTTATTGATGCCCATGCTCTTTCCTTGATGACTATTTTTTCTGCAAGTGGTGTGGGTGGCGATATAAAACAACATCAACTCTCGGTTCTTCTGACTTTGACTCTTCAACCTATGGTTTTTGGGAGACATTTATATCATTGGCTTTTTCTTCCTGTTTATGCCCTTCCTATGGCTAGTCTTCAAGTGTTGTTTTAGAATCTACTTTTGATTCAACGTCAGAATCTACAAGAAATTCTTTAGTTACCTTCATGGGCCCTTGTTGTCTACTAAGAGACATATCCTGCAATTTTATTTTATTTTTCTTGTACCAACATTTTGCAAACTTCTTTTCCACATTAATACTTATTCTACTAATTGATTTCATCCAAAGATATGAAAGAATAAAATCCACATAATTTATGTCCATAACATTAAAATCTAAATGCAACACATATTTGTCCATTGTAATCTTCAAATCTTTAAAAAATTGAATATTTCTCTTTCAACCTGTGTGCTTTCAATATTATTTGTAGGTACTTGCAACCTCTTAGCCAAATTAACATTGATAAAATTATGCATGCAACTAGGGTTAGTGGAAGCAATGCCATTTTCTTTATGAATACAACTATGAACCTATAATATCGAGTTTCCACATGAAAATAAACCCTCGGTGCTTTCTCTATCCTTACTCTTGGCATGAGACCACTTGTCTAAAAACACTTTTTCAAATTCTTCATGAGAGAGGGACAACATATTTATATGATTAAATGAATTCCACGGGATGGCCACGTCACCTACTAAATTAAAATTTATCCAAAATTTCCAATTTGTCCATATTGACTTTTCAAGCTGTATAAATTCCTCAATGCTAAGACCACCATCTTTTCCACTAAAATACATATTGTCTTGAGAAGAAATATATAAAAAAATATAGGATTTTAAAAATAATTTGATGTGTGATTCCTCAATGCTAGGAACACCATCTTTCTACTCGTTCGGGGGGGGGGGTCGTCCGAATGGTTATATTGGTCCCAACGGCTATATTTCTTTGCCCTGGCGAAGTGCCATGTGACGTTGTGTTGTTATCCTGGCGAAGTTCCTATTTTGCAAATTTTCCTTCTGCGAACCCTCTAGAACCTTCTGTAACTTTTCGATCTCAGCTCTCTTCTTACTTAGTTTTCTGGCTTTCTTCCCAATGAGCTTCGTCTCAGTATTCATTTTTCCATTCTAATTCTTATCTGCTTTTGGCATAGTTACTTCACGCTATTGAGATTCTTTCCTAAGATTCGAGGGTGATACTTCTTCTTTATCTGAAAAAGGCACTTCAATCTTTTGTGGGCCTTCTAGTGTTCTTGCAACTTCGACATCTGGGTCTCTGGTGTTAAATAGCTTCGATCTATTCCCCTGTTCTTCAATCAAGTGTGTGATTCTTCTAGTCATAAACTCTTTTAACTCTTGCTTCTTCTTCTCTAAGACTTCTTCTTCTTCTTTCCTTCTGGCCTGATCTCTTTCAATCCAAGGTTTTCCTAGTAACATGGTAAATGGGGCGTTGTTCTCAATCAATTTAATAATCTTGAAATCCTTCTCTGTCGAAGTCCCATTGGAATTCATAGGTATCTGGGTGATATTTCCAAATAGGTTTATCAACTTTCCTTTGAATAGTCCTATTCCTCCTAATGAAGGAATCATAGTAGGCCTTCCTATAGCTTCCCAAGTTCTTTCTGTCATGGTATTCACCTGTGTTTCCTCATCTAGAACACAGTCAATGTCGAAGTCTCTTATTCTTTCTTCAAGGCATTCTTTTTCTTTGAAGGTATATGATAAGATGACATGTCGGTGGTCATTCAGGGTTTCTTTTATCTGTAGCAATACTTTCTTTGATTTTTTCTAGGGTTCTGCCATAATCATAGTTTTTGGATCTGCCTTAGGGTTTTCTTATCTCATGTTCATTCCTTCAATCTTAGCAATCATTCTAGGGAAATCCAATACTTCATAGTGCATAGCTTTGCAACAAAGACAACTAGGTCTTCTCTCGGGGCATTCCTTAGCAAGATGTCTCAATTTTTTGCAACTGTAACAAAGGGTTAATCCTCTCTTTCTTTTAAATGATTCCCATCTCTTCCTGTACTGTGTGCTAGGATCATAGTAGTTAACCTGCAAACATTTGTTTCTAGGATCCTGCATCCACTTGTTAGTCCAAACATTCTTTCTATGCATAGGTATAACATATCTTTCACTATTCTTATCAGATCTACACAAGTCAAACCTTCTTTCATCTATTAGTGCCCTAGTTTTCAAGCTAGGACAGAAACTGTGAAACATACCTAGATCCTTACTGATGAAACAAAAATTTCCACTTATCTTACTTCTACAGAGCACAAAGCTTTCAGATCTAGATCTTTTCACTATTCTTACCTTTATAAGAGCAGAGAGCTTCCAAATCTTACTTATTTTCTTCAGATCAGACTTCTTTTCTTTAGCACAAAGTTTCACAAACTAAGTAGAGTACTGCACACTAGGGCGACATATATACATACAGAGATTTCACAGTTTCAAGTCAGATCTTTGCAAAAAGATTATTCTTTCTCAGTTCCCAGTAATCACATTTTCAGGTCCTGACAATGGACCCATTTGTTGGCACAGGGGCAGACCCAGGGTTCAACGCTACAACAACACACCAACAAAACCCTAACTACTGGCCCTTTCGGCAACACCTATGAAATAGATGAAGTCTCACCCGAGGTAGAGGCAGGGAGGGTTGTAGGACTTAGGTATATGTAACCTTAGCTGGGACACAGATCTGTGATTGGAATACTCAACATAGCACTTAGCACCGACAATTCATCAATATTCAACTACTATCTACTTCGCAGATAAAACAGAGAATCACATCTTTCATTTAGACCTGATGTATCTAAGCACTTATCATAGAGAGGTAGATTAGATCTAGCAGATTCAAGCACTAAGCACATTCACATAGGTCAGATCTAACATCCATATACATCATTAGCACAAAGCATGAACATAACTATCTATCTATATCAAGGCACTTAGCAAGTAAAGACATAAACACATCAAGACATCACACAAAGTAAAGAAACACATCATATATGTGATTCACCCCCATCCTGGGGCTACGTCCAACCACTCTTCTTATTTATTATCTTTGTCAAGCTTCTTATAGGCACATAGCATAAAAATCCTACTCCGCAGAAGAAAGGAGATCTGTGCACACTTTGCCAGATCCTGCTTCTTCAATCTAGGGTACAACACCAAGCCTTCTTACAATTACTTGCACGTAACTCTGCAAGTCTCACACAGTATGCACAAATCATATACAATCCATACTTAGCACTTAGCCCAATATCACACAGATATCCCTAACATCTCATAGATGCCCCTCCTTACATTGCCTAGACATCTATTTATACTTTAGAAAATAGTCCTAAACATGGGTAAACCCATGGGCCGACATCCCATACCCGTTACATAATCCCAAATCCCAAAAAGAACCCAAAAAGGGGCTGAGATCCCGCGATCTCTGATTCATCTTGTGCTCCACCTTCGATAGCCTATCGAAGTCCCAAAATAGGTCAACTTGACCAAGGATCTCCCAAAACTTGGTCAAGGGCCAATAGGGAGAGATTGAAAGGAAGGGGGGAAGAAAGACATGGATAGAGAGAGGGGATAGAGACAGAAAGAGGGGCATAGAGAGAGAGAGAGAGAGGGTATATGGGGAGGGAGGGACAAAGGGGAAGAGGGATGGGGAGATGGGAGAGAGAGGGAAGGTGGAGAGAGAGGGAGGAGGGAGATAAATAGATGGAGGGAGAGAGAAATAGAGAGGGAGATAGTGGAATATGGGAGATATAGAGGGGAAGTAGGTGTGAGAGTGTGAGGCATGGAAAAACAAGTTTTATGTATAGTTCATGGTCTAATTCTATGTCTAGGTATAGGTCTAGGTCTTGCCATGTATTTCCATGTCTAGGTCAAGGTCATGTCTTACCTTTCCATGTCTTTCCTTGCAATGTACTGGAATTTATAGTGTGTAAGAGTGTGAGAGGGAGATAGAGGAATACAAAGAGGGGAGGTAGAGATAGAGTGTGTGAGAGTGTAAGAGGGAGAGAGAGGAATATAGGGAGGGGAGGTATAGAGAGAGAGTGCACGTGTGAGAGGGTGGGAGAGTAATATGAGGGGGGTAGAGAGAGTGGGGTAGATATAGGAGAGAGAGGAGAGATAGTGTGAGGGAGGGGGGAGAGAGAGAGGAAAGAGGGGCATAGAGAGAGTGTGTGAGAGAGTGTGAGAGGGGGAGAGATCAAGACAGAGAGAGTGGTTAGAGAGAGAGCATGAGATGGAGTGAGAGGGAGATAGAGGAATACAAAGAGGGGAGGTAGAGATAGAGTGTGTGAGAGTGTAAGAGGGAGAGAGAGGAATATAGGGAGGGGAGGTATAGAGAGAGAGTGCACGTGTGAGAGGGTGGGAGAGTAATATGAGGGGGGTAGAGAGAGTGGGGTAGATATAGGAGAGAGAGGAGAGATAGTGTGAGGGAGGGGGGAGAGAGAGAGGAAAGAGGGGCATAGAGAGAGTGTGTGAGAGAGTGTGAGAGGGGGAGAGATCAAGACAGAGAGAGTGGTTAGAGAGAGAGCATGAGATGGAGGGAGAGGGATATAGAGAGGCGGGGTAGAGAGAGAGAGGGAGATATATAATGGGGTAGAGAGAGAGAGGGAGATAGATAAGGTGGTAGAGAGAGAGAGTGAGAGGAAAGATGAGAGAATAATGGAGACAAAGATGGGGTTAAATAGAGAAAGAGGGGTAGAGAGAAAGTGAGAGTGAGACTAACAATGGGGAAAGAGAGAGGGGGGTGGGAGAGAGGTGGGAAAGAGGGGGTGGTGTAGGGGAAAGGAGGGACAAATGAGTTGAGGGGGGGAGGGCAAAGAGATATATATAGAGAGAGAGGGGGAGAGAGGGAGAGAGGGAGGAGGGAGGGAAATATATGGAGGGGGAGAGAGTGGAAGAGGTGGGAGATAGAGAGGAAGTGGGTGTGATATTGTGAGGCATCGAAAGGTAGGGTATAGCTCTATGTCATGGTATCGGTCTAGGTCTAGGTCTAGGTCAAGTATTTCCATGCCTTTCCATGTCTAGGTCTTTCCATGTCTAGGTCTTACCATGTCTAGGTCTTTCCATGTCTGGGTCTTACCATGTCTAGGTCAAGGCCATGTCTAGGAGTGTG
>SNQJ01S0204604.1:10485-27038 GCA_010110895.2 Picea sitchensis
ACTTTAATTTTCTAAAATTAAGTGAAGTAAAATACAAATTCTATTTCTTAAATATGTCATTGAAATTACGTACTCACATCTTTAGCATTTTCAACAATCTATCCAGTAAATATTTTTTTTATTTTTTTAAATTCTTGGTAATATTTTTTTAATTTTTTTTGAAGTCCGGGTCATTGAAATTGCATACTCATATCTTTAGTATTTTAAAAAATCTATCCAATAATTTTTTATTTATTTTTTTAAATTCTTGATAATATTTTTTTTATTTTTTTAAAGTCTTGGTCATACTTAGTATATTTACCTATTTTTCATTTATTTTTTAATTAATTAAATAATTAAAATATAACTTTTGTTTTTGTTTTTAATTTTAAGTATGGCATTCAAAGTTATCTATTCATATTATCTAATACTTTTCCTTCAAAAGTTTTAATTATACTACAACACAAGTTTACATGTTTCTTCAAAAGTTTTAATCATATTTCATATGTGTAGAACATAAGTTTAGATGATATATGGCATGTCCAAATATGATGTGTACAACATAAGTTTAGATGATATATGGCATGTCCAAATATGAAGGGGTAGGGTATAGAGATGGACCTGGTCAAAAAAATTGTGGACTTTTTTTTATGGGAAAAGCATTTGACACACATCGAAGATTCCAAAAGTATTGAGATGTCTTCATTAGGGGAAGGGGCTTATTGTGAACCAAGGTCCAAGATTGTGGTTGCACCATACTTAGGGTTAAGCATCTCTACCAATCTAAGGTGCGACCAGGTTAAGCATCTCAACCCATATAGCATACAAACACATATCTATGACATTGGAGAGTCAATATGCTATAAGAGTCGAAGCAGAGGTGGAAGAAGGTATGTTGTTCTTGTTGATGGAGAGCTTGCGTGGGTAGGTGGTATTGAATTGATCCCACAATAGTTTGGAGTCAATGGAGTTGCGGGTGTTACTAATCTAACCTTTAGTGGTGCAAACAACAAACCAAGAGTTTCATTGCAATATGCATCTAGATGTAGGTATGTCAAGGGTTTCATTCTTGAAGGGGAATTTTTGTCTAAGTATAGGTTCAACTATTAGAATACCAAGGAATCTGAGTTCTTGAGTCGAGGGTGCTCTTTATTAAATGTTAGGTTCCTAATATACATGGTGCAAGGTTTCAAATAGGTGGTAATATCCTCAACTCCTCTTCAAGTTGAAGGATGTGTTTATGTTCCAGTTTTTTTAGGGAAAAACATTATCCCAAAGTCACCTATTGTTAATCAATTGGAAGTAGGTGTGGTAAGGTTGGTTCCTATACTAACTTTGACCATCCCTAGGGGTGATAACGTGGAGGTAAAAGGTTTGAATGCAAGGGATGCATCAATGAAGATAAGAAAGAAAAATTGCGTGAAGTTACATGTGAGTCCAATGAAACTTGTTTTGGATGATGATATTTAGCTCCATGAGATAACTACAATGGATTCAAAGGTAATAGTAGGGAATTTTTTGGGAGGGAATATGGGTGAAGTGGTTCTCTTCTCATAGCTGAAAGATTCATGAGTTTTCATTAGGATATATTCCAAAAGTTTACATCATGTTGCATGAGTGGATGGGTTTTTTCCTTGGAGTAGAGGATTATGTAAAAAATATCTTGGTCGCATACTTGACGTGGAGATCAACACCATTGGTTTTAAAATCTTGGTCTCCATTTTTTTATGCTCGTTCAAAAAGGATTAATGTAACCCCCATATGGGTCAATCTTCTGAGGCTTCCACTTGAATTTTTGTCATAGGAGGTATTCAAATCCATTGGGAATTCCTTGGGGTAGTTCAACAAAGTTGATCTATGTTTTTTGGATATTGGGTTGATGTTTGTAGCTCATGTTCTTTCTCTCATTAATCTGAGGGAAGTTTTGGCTTCAAAACTATTACGATTGAGAGGGAGCCAATACTTTACACAAATTAGTGATTACTATAGGGTTCATTTTAGATGTGTTTGATGCCACAAATATGGTAATTTTGTGAAGGACTTCTCGTTAAAATCTCACCAGAGGTTGAAGGATAGAGAGGTTGGTGTAAAGGATGATGGTTTTGAAGTGTTACCTCCATAGTTATATGTTATGTCTCCAAAAGTATCATTGGAAGAATCTTAGGTGGTGAGCTCTAAACATGTGGAAGCTATTATGGTGGTGATGGTTATTGAAGGTCAGGATTTCAAGACAAATCTAGAAAAGGGGAAGAATAATACAAAATTAGGGCATGCAGACACTTCTTTGGTCAATCCTGATCCAACTCTATAGCTTCATATGTCAATAACAATTCCTATCAAATACATGGTTCCATTAGGAATAATTTTTCTTATTGTTAAAGGGATGGGTTTCTTAAATGATTTTGTATTTCAAGAATGCAAAGGGAATGCTGGGAATGTGATTTATCTCGGGATTCCTATGGTTGGGGAGTTAGGTTCTAATTCTTCTTTTTTGGGGAATCTTGGGACTATACTAGAGGAAGTAGGGCTTAAAACCCAAAAACATCCACTACCAATATACTATAGCCAAAGAATTGTAGTCTCATGTTAGAAGGATTGGTTGAAGAAGAGAACCCTAGGTATTTTCTAATGTCTCATAAGGAGGATGTTTGTGCAAATCTACAACAAGGGTGAGTAGATACACAAACTTTGTGGTTGTTTCAAAGTAAAAAACAAAAGTGGGTGAGAAAACTAAAAACCCTAGTTCTCTATTAATCAAATGTCTTTAGATATATGATATTCATAAATAAAAAAGGAATGCAATGGAAAATAAAACTCAATAACAAGAGATATAAAGAATCAATATGATCTATAATGCCCAAAAACTAGAGTACATAACAATATACTTTTGAAGAGACCAGAATCTACAAATATATCTTGGTGGTCCCTCCTTGGGAGGGTTGTTCCTTATTTCCCGTATGTGTGGTAGTAATGGTTAGAATTCTCCTCTTGGTTGAAAGTAGTTATTGTGAAAGGGAGGATAAAAATCAATGGAAATGTTGGAAACATTTTTACACTCATGAAAATTCATATGGAAATGGAATGGATTTCCTTATTTTATAGGGAAAATAGTGATTATCCTTGATGTGGTCAGAATAATAAAATATATTTTTTTACCAAATCAATTGGGAATGTGCAAGATAATGATGGTCTCTCATGATGCGTTAGTGGCACTGAAAACATGGAAAAACAACAATCTATTAACTTGGAGGGATTATTCAAGGTACTTTTACAGTGAATTTGAATATGGTGTAAAATGACGAAACATAGGAAATTGAATTAGCTTTCCGAATATAAAACTTTTATTTATAGAAATTATGAATAACTATGTGAAATTTGATTTTTTCTAATAGTGGTATGTTATTTTTCTAGCAAAATACAAGGTATATGTCTTTTTTAGTGCATGTGTTGAGTACATTAATGATGGAATTTCCTTCCAAAAACTTGTATAATTGTAGAGAACCCACTATTCTAGTGCAGTGTTATTTTTCAAAATTTATAATATTAATTTTATATATAATGATCTAGAATACAACTAGGTAATTATAACATTACCCAGGGAAAAAAAATGCCCAAATCCAACTTCCTTTGTCCCTCAATCTATTCTTGGTCAACAACCCTTTATCAGGGTAAGCCTTTTACGGATACCCTTTCATTGCTTCCTGAGCATACTGAGTCATACCCATATGGTTACCATCCACCTATGGATTTCTAATTGACTCAACATATAGAACTCTGGATACATACATGTACTTTCTTTTTAATATAACCAAAAAACTTATTTCTGTCTGCCTGTGGATTTTACTACTCAATTCACATTTATGTGTTAATATATGGACTCTTATATCCAATATGTTTTAATAGGTTCCACTTATCTTTAATACAAAAGGTTTTGTAATTGATTTGTGTCCCATCCAGGCCTAGTGTTGAAAAGAGATCTATGATACCACTTTGTAACATACCCAACCCCTTAAGTACCTTCTAAGGGATGGGGTGTCAAAATTTATCTTTTTCTCAACAACTTCAACTTTCCAATTAAACCCTTGTAGATCAATTCTACTTGTCGCTCGTGTTGGAGCAAGATATTTTGGGGAAATGGGCAACAATTTTGGAGGACAGTTGGAGCATGCACCAGAAAAGAAGGGAAAGCAGTGCACTGGGTAATAAGGAAAATAAGTGTGAGGAAGATGAAATTCAAACGTAGAAAGAATGAAAACGCTATGAGGAAATGGTTGGATTGAGGACCAATCATGCATAGGAAGTTACTATGTGGAAAAACCTAATCCATTTAGGGTTAGGGTTTTAGTCATAATGTAATGGGTTTAACCCACTTCTTGTAGTATAAATATGTAGTGTGAGAACTGACAAGAGATATATTTCATCATATCATGCATGGTTTTGATGAGTTTTGAGTCACATATACTAGTTTTGAGAGTTGTGGAGCTATTGTTGAGTCAATTTTGGACATGAGTATGTTTTGAGTTATAACTGAGGGTCAGGTCACAAGTTGTGGAGCTTGGTGCGACACTGGTCAACCTCACCATGCACCATACTCTTGATGTAATGCGTGCAACGCAGAGACTTGAAGATGCATAATAAAGAAGACAAATCTTTGTAGATGTAGCCCAGGGGGGGTGGACCACGGTAAAACCTATGCCATTGTGTGGAATGTGTTATTTATGCTTTACAATGTTTTATGATGAATAAATGGATGAATGAATGAATTTGTTAGAGTTAATTTACATTGCACACTAGTTATGTTATGTTATTTTACTGCATAATGAATGTTATAGGTTAAATGAATGATGGTATGGTAGAATGATAAATAATGAAGTAGAGATGTATATCTAACATCCCCATGAAAAAAATCCCTTCCATGACTGCAGACATCTGGGTCATGTAGTCACCCATAAGCCATCTCGAGTGAGACTGTGTTTTGCACTCTGCGTGCAGTGTTATCTTCTCGTCTCTAGAATGAACGATGGTTTCTAGAGTTTTGTTGGAGAACTAAGGTAGAACCCGGGTCATCCCATACATCCAACAATCATTGTGTGGAATGTGATTTTTATGCTTTTCAATGTTTTATGATGAATTAATGGATGAATGAATGAATTTGTTAGAGTTAATTTACAATGTGCACTTGTTCTGTTATTTTATTTTACTACAGAATGAATGTTAAAGGTTAAATGAATGATGATATGGTAGAATTATAAATTGTAAAGTAGAGTAGAATATCTAACATCGCCATGAGAAACATCCCTTCCATGACTACAGACATTTGGGTTCTACAGTCACCCATAAGTCATCTCGGGTGAGACTATTTAGTAGGTTCACCCATAACTCTGTGCGTAGTGTTTCCTTCTAGTCTCCATAAGGGCCGATGGTTTCTAGGGTTTTGTTGGAGAACTAAGGTAGAACCTGGGTCATTCCATACATCCAACATCGAGATCTTTGTAATGACTGTATCCATGCTCAATTCCAAGATCTGGATCAAAAGTTACAACCTTCCAAAGTATTTTTTCTCTTCAAGATCAATTCCTCCACAGTGTCATGTGGAAACCTACTAAATGTGTCATCCCACATGGCACAAATGTGGAATATTCCACGTCATTACTCAAACCCACACCTTGTCGATCTTCCAAATAATGTCTCTTGTTGCTATCAGAACCTTCCCATCAAAGTTATTCCACTCCAGACTACCCTTCACACTCCAACAATTGAGTTCTACAACATCCAACTCCGACGATCTTGGTGATCTGATAATCTATGGCTCTTATTGCATTGGGATCTTTAACTTACATGACATTTAACGACCTTCCCCATTCTCATCATACTCGCGTGGGTGGATCCCATGATAGATCAACCGTTGTCGTGAATCATAGCTAATATTCGATCGATGGCCCAGATCAATCCCCGGAGTACTCCTATCGGAATACGTGCTCTAGAACCGTGACCCACTTCGACCGACGCCTCCTCCAATCGAAAGATAAGATCTATCGCTGAAAGACATAAGGTATATGATTTAGCCCACTTTTCACAAGGGATAACATCGATAGGGTTTACGAATTGCACGCTGCCACATGTTCTTCTCTAGATACGTTGGCACCTGTCATCATCTTGATGTCACACCCCTTAGCCTCGCTTAAGTGAAAACCTAAGTGGAAACAAAGATGGCACCCAAAACACGTGGTCCTACCCAACTTCACCACTTGGCTTGACATGTGGCACTCATGTCATGTCACCTTTCACCCCCTCAAAGTTCCATAACAAATTTCCACATGGCACAATAGCCACCTGACATGTGGACCCTTCACATGGACTGTTGTGGTGCACACGTCATCGTCGATCATCGACACATCCTTCTAGGTACTGACACCTGTCCTTTGTGTAATGGGTGGGTGACCTCATCCTTGTTAATGTGACGACACCACCCTCTTGGCCTCATCCAAACGAGACCCATCAAGATCAACGGTCAAGATTATTTTCAACTAGGCTCCAATGGATAGTCATGATTTCTTGTCGAAGTCTTCCCATCGAATTTCTCCAGGATCCTTTCCCTGGAATACTCTGATGGCTACAAGCTCCAACCAACAGTCGAGATTCTATGATGCCCACTTTGATCAATGACCATTATTAAAGCACCTTTCCAAGGTATTGAAATCGATAGGGACCCACCCTGATTACCTCTACCATTTATAGGCTGCCACATGTCTACCTCGTACACATAGGCTCTTTTCGTCATCATGACGTCAACATCACGTCACCCTTCCTCATGATTGGGTCTAAGGGTTCCGATACCGATCAATAGTTGAGATTACATCTTAGTTGGTCTCTAATTGACGTCCAAGATTACTCCTCAGAGTCCTACCGGTTCAGGGTATTTTCAATCTAGTGGAACAAACCACTTCGATGGACCCACTACGATCAACAGTTGAGAGCATTTAGAACTTGGACTTTGAATACTATTTTGATTGATGATTTCCACATTCCCACTTCTTGATCACCGATCTCCTCCTTCTTACGTGACCTCGAGTTTTGACCATAGGCTACGTCTTTTGGCATTAAACCATCATAGATTACCACCTTCATCAAGCAGTGTTCCCCTTTAGTGTAGCACAGGTGTCAAGTGTGGTTTCCAAACCACTTTCAGGGTTACACTATGACTTTAATCACAACTGTGTTTCCTTTGGTGGTATTTAAATTACCACTCACGGGGGTTTCCTTCATACCAAATCCTGAGAAATTTAAGTGTGCATTATCAACTTAGATCATTGATCCTTCGTTGATCAACTATCAACATTTAATCCTTGATTCAATGGTTCCTACGCACGAGAATTTGATCCAATGGATTAGACTTAATTCAGATGTGATCTGATGGCTATAAACAACCCATCCCATGCAAGCTCTCATACGTGAGGGACCCTGACCAACATACATGTTTATTTTGTTGTGCCAAATTTGACAGTTGTGATTATTTCTGTGAAAAAGGTATGAGAGTTCTCAAGTTAACAATATGATCCAAGACTTGGCAGCTCAGGGACTTCTTATAAGTAAATTCTAAGGCTTATCAAGCCCTTCAAAAGTTTGCAAAAACCTTTTTAAACCGACTAAGGATCTTATTCATCACCATCCACATGGGGAAATCCTTTCTACGTGTTGTCCATGCAAAAATGGGGCTTTTCCATCCCTAGCTGAGCATAATCATGCTAAGTACAACTATGTTATTAATGAATTATATGGGAATACTTTGCATATGTGTAGGGTTATAACTAACACTGGTAGTATGTATATATATTCGAACACACACACACACACACACACAGATATACAAGTAAGGATTGTACAAATCACACTAATAATTACACAAAATCTATGCATGCTCATAATTGTACAGTTCTAGGAAATTCTAGCAGCAAATATGCACAAGTGTAAATCCGACAGCCATTACCATGATACAAAAGCATAATTTCCAGCTCTTGTGCAAATCTAACAACAGGTATACTGGAGCATGTTAGAAACAACAAATATTTATAACATGAATACATTTAACTATTTGCACAGTAATTTTAAAAAATACATAGTGGACACTTATTTGGTATAAATATGCTACTGACTACATATACACATAATGTACAATTTCAAGAAACTCTAACAACATTTGCATACAAGTATAGTTACAACTACAATTATTATTATCTGTAACATATAATTTTCATATATGAACAATCCTAACAAAGAATATTCAAGGATAATTACAACAGTAAAACCCATGACGATATTCACATATCATAACTTATGTACAAGTTTAACAACATTTATTCTGAGTATAATTAACACAACAAATACCCATAATAGAAGTACATGAACATTTGCACTGTTAGTATCCAACACATGATAACATACTCATTCATATTTAAACTAACACATGGTGGGTACTTATCTGATATAAATAGCCACCAACTGCATACATACCTCCAACTTTCCTCCCAACCTTAGACTTTGTTGCTTATAACTCAACAACAACTCACCCCTGAGCCAGGAATAAACTCCACTTGGGAAAATGGATTCCTATCCCAAATCAGTCTGCTAAACAACAATATTGTTCAGATTCAAGTGCCAACTCCAACTAGCTATAGTCCCTCATTCCCCACATGCTTGTCCCACCCCATGAAGTGTGCCCTATCTCTGCTCAACAGTCCTTTAGTTTCCCCACTTCACTTCCATGGATTCAACAACATGTTGGACAGGAGGTCTCTGAGCCCTGTAGCTGCAATTGGCACCTAGGGAAAATAATTCCCAGCGATTCTCTCTCTTTGAGAGAATGCTTATGGGCTTGAAAACCCGCTTCTTTGACAACACTTCTCTCACTTGGAGAGAATGTACATAGCCTGGCAACTCACTTCTTTAGCTTAATTTCCAGCAATCCCGCTTCAAGCATCCTCAAGTGAAGATGGAGATGGAAGAGAGTACAGACAACAACAATAGGGAGATGGTATGAATGATGGCAGCAGAGAGTGGTCCTCTCCACCCCCTATGAGAATGGTAGATATCATTTTCCCCAAAATCGTTGGAGAGAATGATGGTCGAGATGGGAAATTAAACTAAATTTTCCCAATATATTGCATTTGCATAAAATGACACTTGTCACCTTATGATCCCCCTTTGCACCAACTTGCTGATTCGTTCCCTCCCTTTGGGAACTTAGGATAAATTGGTATATCCCATAAAGTGACTTTAGGAAATATTTAATAAGATTTCCCTTGACTTAAGCCCCTATGTCTTAGCTCTCTTCCTAGACCCTTAACCCCCTTTCCCTTCCAACGAAATTTATGCCCCCTTACTCTTTTTTCAGATCAGTCAACATGTTAGGCACTCTAGCCTTTTAGCATCTAGACTCTTTATCTTAATAGTCACATATACACTTAGGCCCATAATATCTTGGCTCACGAGCTTGTGCAATATATATATACAATTACAACTGAGGTCAACCTATGGTATTACAAAATCATTGAGGAATACAAGAATAATCCATCATGCATAATATCGATAATATTACAAATATTATCACTTCTAAATTTAAGGAGAATATGTGGTGTGATAAAAAAATTAGTGGATAAAAAGAAATTAAGATACTACAAGGAGGTGGTCATTCCTAATTTAGAAGATCAAAATTACATAGTGAAGCTGGGTGTTAAATCCCAAGTTAAAAATATGGACCTTTCTAACCTCCTAAGTCATCAAAACTATGGTGATCTCCGAAGGCTTCTCTCAATGTTTTTTGAGCATAGTAATACAATTGTAAAGAAATTGAAGTAATATCTTACCTTCTCAAGATTAGATAGACCAATTGATCTCAATGGACCTTAATTGTCATCATCATAATACAAACACATTTTACAAACATAAATTTCCTATGTTTATCTTTAATAATCTCCATTAATTATAAACATAATTCAAATATATTTATAAAATTTAATTAAAAATAACAAAAATAAAATAAAATTTTGAATAATTCCTCTTAATTATTTATAAAATATATTTCAATAATCCATTTGATTTTCACATAAAAAAAAAATTCTTCACGTTATACTTATAATTATAGAATCCAACAAAATTGTTTTGAATATTGAATGCATGTGGTAATGTCCTTCACACCATACATTTGAGAAAACTAGATAATCATTATTTCACAAAATCTATTTCAATATTAAATTCCTTTTATAATGTCCTCACACCATAAAAACTAGATATACAAAAAGTTTCTAAAAACAAATCACAAAGACACCATATACATCTTAATGTCGTCCAGACCACACCGTACTTGTAAGAAAACTCTATCCAAAAACCCTATATCCAAAAAGTTAAAAAACAAAATCCTATATCCAAAAAGTAAATAAAAAAACAAGGACACCATTATCCTCTTCAGTATAGCTTCCTGTCATGAGAAACCTATCTATTTTAATAGTCCATACGATTCAGCCCATTTGATTGTCCCGTCAAAAATGTCTCCCACACCATATTTGTAAGAAAAACCCATGTCCAAAAGTTTCTTGGAAGAAGCAGGCACAAAAATACTATTATCATCTTCATCATCGCTTCTGTCATGATAAACCAAATTATCTCACTTTATATATCAATATAATTACATAAAAATACAACTCACAAAAACCCACGTGATGACAAAAAGACTCCTTACTTACTTGAATTGTAGAGTAAAATGCGGATAGCGTTTATGGAGAAAGTCTGCTAGCTGAGAAAGAGACAAAGAGCCAACAACGCAAACATGTCGACCTTGTACCTTTGGTTGCTCCATCAAAAATATATGAGCCTCACATAGATCGTCAATGTGAACTAATGATATACATCCCTCAGAGGACTCACTCGACTTTAACCCTTCACAATTCCCTGTAACATTTTCAATGGAAGTTGTAATGTTGTCACTATTGTTTTAAACTAAAACATTTTAGATCTATTTGCCTTTTCCCTAATCAAGGAATACTTAATTTTTGAGAAATGTATTTCATACCTGTAATCGGGCCTAATATTTCATTGCATGAATATGCAAACGTTGAGATAATGCCTGACCCACCTACGTAACCGGGTAGAATTGTCACAACCTCCATTTGACCACTATTTAAGCCATACTCAATCGCTGCTTTCTCTGCCAAAGTCTTCGAGATGGAATAAAACTACACACATAATAATCACGACATTTATGTTATGCCATTTTTGAGATAGAAATTCAATTAATCTGCTCACACTATATATACATACATAATCAGGATGGGGTTTCTTTCTTAAGAAATCCACAGGAGTCCATGTTGACTCGTCCAGAGTGGAGGCAGTCATAAATTCCCCTTCCTCATTCAGCGGACAGGCTGCTGCCACAGACGAAGTATAAACCACGCGCCTCACCGATTTGGCACGCGAAGACGACTTCAACACGTTCAATACCCCTTTCAAAGCGGGCTGAACATAATCATCCTGTCCCACAATTTATGATTTTTATGAGGATTATCTTACAAGTCAAAAGTTTTTGAGAAAGACAAATTAAATTGCATAAATCAAGATGAAAAATATTAGAGTCCCTACAAATGTAAATTTTATGGTTAATAAGTACCTCGGAAAGCTTGGAGAAGTCCATAGGACTGGCCACGTGGAACACCCCTTCACAGCCCTCCACCGCGGAATCAAAGGCGTCCTCTTCGCTTAAATCTGCTTGGAAGAGCTTCAGTCTCTCTGCAGCGCCTGGCAGCGACAGCAGAGGCCCAGTTTTTGCCTCGTCTTCTGCATTCACAAAAATATTAGAGGAAGTTCAAGGCTAATTTCTTAGCCGGATCGGTACTCTAACAGTGAAAGAAACTGATGAATTAATAAGAATTACATACTTGGGTTTCTGAGGGTGGCGTTGACAGTGTAGCCTCTATGGAGGAGACTCTTGACGAGCCATGATCCGATATACCCTCCTGCTCCTGTAACGCACACCTTCATGCCAACTCGACCTTCGTGGCTTTGCATTTTTCTGCTCAGGACGTTATGCAGAGAAAATGATATTGATATGTAGGTTACAAAATGATAGGCTGAGCGCAGCTTAAGTATCAAATCTCAGCCGCCTACTCTCCTCTTTTTAACGTATTTGGTCGTCACTGAGCACTTCTTAATCGGAAAGTGTCCGGGTTGTCATTGAACACTTCTTAATTGGAAAACGTCATAGTTGCGTAGGATTCACCAAACCCTACACATTCATTGTTGCGTAGGATTCACCAAACCCTACACATTCATTCGGAGTAGGTTAACTCGGGAGCACTCTTTCCTGTTTAGGCAGGTTTTTCATTGGTGTTGTTTTAAATTTTTGGTCAATCTAGAATTTTGGTTGATTTTTTGAGTATCTCTGTTGGTTTAGGTTTAAAATGCAGCAAAACTTTTAAGGTATTGTTTTGAAATGCATGAGACATTGATCGTATCAAATTCAGGTTACTCATAAAAATTTAACTGGATTCAGGCCCATTTTTTTAACTGAAAAGCGGATCTGTTTGCTACATGTTTGTTTAGCCTACTCCCATTCTAAACCCCACACAATTTATATAATGCATGGCTTGAGTGCAGCTTACTCACCCATTTTCAAGGTAATTTGGTGATCATTAAACACTTTTCAAAAGCGTAGTCTAAACGTTTTACTTTTTGGAAGTTTTTCTTGATTTTGTCGGAAATTCGGTGAGGAATGGTTGGATCTACAGATTTGAGTGACTAAGTTTGTATAATTCAAGTGCTTTTGGGGCTTTTCAGTACTCTGAATCCATTTATGTATTCATAAATGCAATTTAAACAACAGAAAATAGCAATTTTGTCCAGATTTACATCATCTGATCTCGACCAAAAAACCCCAAAAATAAAACCCTTTTCAAATGCCAAAAAATACCTATTTTTTTAGGTATTTCGTGATACTTTTTATTTTTTTATTTATTTATTTTGTTCGGAATTTATACGATGCCCGGGCCGTGTTCCTCTTGGGCCAAGGCCGTAGATTAGATGCAAGTGAATATGTTATTGATATGCAGGATAGGCTGAACGCAGAAGTATAAATCTCAGCTAACTACTCCACTGTTTTCAACGTATCTGGTCGTCATTAAGCACTTTCTAATTGGGAAGGTGTCTACAGGAAATTTTAGCATCTACTAAAGATTATGATTCTCGTCACTTTCCACTAAATATGGATAAAATATAAATTTTTTAAACTTGGGAACATATAGTTGAAAAACTAAGTGAAAACAGTAAAATACAAATTTTATTGTTAAATATCGCATTCAAAATTGTATAATGATATCTTGAGTATTTTACATACTTGGGTTTCTGAGGGTGGCGTTGACAGTGTAGCCTCTCTGGAGGAGACTCTTGACGAGCCATGATCCGATATACCCTCCTGCTCCTGTAACGCACACCTTCATGCCAACTCGACCTTCATGGCTTTGCATTTTTCTGCTCAGGACGTTATTCAGTGAAAATGATATTGATATGCAGGTTACAAAATAATCAAATCTCAGCTGAGCGCAGCATAAGTATCAAATCTCAGCCGCCTACTCTCCTCTTTTCAACGTGTTTGGTCGTCACTGAGCACTTCTTAATTGGGAAAGTGTCTCCGTAAAACCGAGGTCCACAATATTGCAAAATGTCATAGTTGCGTACTATTCACGAAACCCTACACATTCTAAACCCCACGAAATCTTTGACTTTGGAATTTTATATAATGCACGGCCTTTCCTTATTGGGCAAAGGGCTTGAGTGCTGCTGAAGTATCAAATCTCAGCCAAGCACTCAGTGCTCACCATTTTTTAACGTAATTTGGTCATGATTAAACACTTTTCAATTGGGAAAGCCTAATCGATTTTGTGGGATTTTTAGCCAAGTCCAGAACACTGCAGGCTTTGAAATCTACTTACGTACACATTCTAAAGCCCACAAGTTTTTTTTTTTTTTTCAGATCTTATATAATGCAAGGGCTTCTGTTGGGCCGCCGGCATCTATTTCAGAAAGTTGCATGTTCAAATAAACTTTGAAAAATATGACATTCAAAGTTGCATATTCATATATCACATTCAAAGTTACTTATTCAAAGATGTGATACTTATCCTATATCAAATTTTAAAAATTAAGTGAAAATGTAAAATAGAAATTCTATTTCTAAATATTACATTCAAAGGATTTTTCCAAAAGACTTCGATTTAAGAGGCCCATTACTCTAACCGGCCTTATAGAAAAGAGACGAGCGCCGCTGATGAAACTTAAGGATCTGCTTCAAGCTCTCGAACTTCAACTCCTGAGGCTTTATCTCGTACGCCAACCTTAGTAGAAAAATCTGAATTTGGTAATGTGCCCGCTTTCGCTATAGTTTTAGAATTTTCAGAGATCTATCTAATTTTGCATATTTATAATTTTAGATTTTTCAGAGATTTATCTAATTTTGCATATTTATAGTTTTCGAATTTTCAAACATATATCTAATTTAATACATTTTTTTCAAAAATTTTAATTAGTATTTGGTATATTTTTTTCCGCATCTTATATTATTAGATACTAGCACAGCTGCTAACTCGTGGCTGAGAACGCTGAAAGGTAGAGGCTGAGAACTGGTGCCTCCAATATACTGAGAACGCGTACCTTCAATATAAAATATTTGTGGTAATTCATCTATGGTAATATGAAACGTTTGGTTTCATTAGGTTGATAAATGGGACTTATTGACAAACACTTTAGGCTAACACACATTTTGAATACAGAGGATGATTGGATATTGGATTCCAGTGGTTGGAAAAAATGGTCAAGTACTACATGATTCGCCATGGAAGTGTTCCAGGCGAACCAGGTCCTCACTGTACCTGGCGTATTTCCTTTTAATCCTTAGATTCGCAATATAGACCTCCCATCACCGAATGCCAAGCCACTCCCCACTTGTCTTTGACCTCGGGCAGTACAGGTTCCTAGCGCTCCTGGGGATTCTGAACTTGCCTTTTGTGATTTTGGTCTCCGAGTCCTGCTAAAAGACAACTTGTTCGCTTCTGCCTCTTTGGTTCTGCCATTAGACCTGTCACTTTCCAGTGCCCTCCACTACCAGCCTTTGATTTTCCCACTTGCCTGTCTCCATCTATCTCTCTTGTTCCTCCAAACCTGGGCCTACCGTCTGGTCACCTACTCTTTAATATGGACCCTCTGACATCTCCACTGATGCTCCCCTCAGATGAAATCATCTGGAAACAAGTGGGACTGTTCGACACCCTGGATTCCCTTGAATCTAAACGTCAAACTTTTCCCTCCAAGTCTCCCATTTCAAATTTACCCACTTTACCTGCTGAGTGTCATGATGATACAGCTATTCCCTCACTGTCGGCCCGCCCTGCTACAAAGCCATCTCATACTGCTCCTGACAGGTCACCCCTTAACCTTTCCACTCTCCCCGACCAAGCTCGAGATGGACTTCATATCCCTGTAGCTGCCTCGACTATTCGCCAATCTTCTGGTGGACGGAAAGCGTGGAAATCCACTAGAAAATCAAAGAGATTGGTCCTAGGAGACGGAGTGGGCTTTGAAGAACTCGTTTTGATGTCTACCTGTGCTCTGATGGGTCGTTTCTCCTACAAGCGAATGTGTCCCCAGCCACTGGAAGACTGGATGAAGAGTAACTGGTTCCCTCTTTTGGGATACTCTCCGGAGGTGCAGTACCTCAAAAAGGGCTGGTTATGTTTCCAGTGCAAATCTCCAGAAGATGCCTCCCGTTTACTGTCTTCCTTGTGGATTTACGGAGGTAGCAGTCTTATGCTAAAGCGCTGGAGAAGCGCGTTCAACCCGGACACAGAGTTCTTCCATCTCAGGCATATCTGGGTTCTTCTCCCAGGTCTTCCATTACACTTCTGGAACAATGGAGCTTTAACAGCCATAGGAAACTCCCTGGGTACCTTCATCGCTCTTGATACTCAGCTGCACAGTGGCCCTTGGAGAAAAATGGGGCGTGTGCTGGTTCAGATCGACATTACTGCTGCTTTACCGGAGACTTTGGTGATCGAGTGGAGAGGACATAAACTCATTCAAAAGCTGGACTACCTAGGACTCCCTTTCAGGTGCAACCTATGCCGTGAAACTGGACATCTCCGTAAATCCTGTCCGGGTAAGTTGCCTTCTGACTCTTCTGACGAAAGTGAGCTTTTTCTCAACCCTCCCGACTACTTGGAGGTGGACCCTTCACTAAGCTATCTGGATAGCCCTGACTCCTTCCCTCCAACTGATCAGCTGGGTGCTCCTTGTAATAATCTTAGCCGACTCTGTCCGTCCCTCTACAAATCTCTCTCCGAAGCTGAGAAGGAAACTTTAAATGGATTCGCTTGGCTCGCTCCCTCTAACGATGGGAAAGATCCCTCCCCGACTGTTGAGACTCCTCTTCCTACAGTTCCTACCATTCACACAGCCGGCGGCCTACTCCCACAGACTGTCCCTAGTCTGCTCCCGAGTTCCTCTTTTACGGTGACCGATCATCCTTCTCCCCCCCC
>SNQJ01S0204605.1:0-16553 GCA_010110895.2 Picea sitchensis
CGTCAGTCTCTGGGTGATACGCAGTACTAAAGTTAAGTTAGGTTCCTAAGGCCTCTTGGAAACTAGTCCAAAATAGTCTAGTAAACACTAATCCTCGATCAGATATAATGCTCTTAGGCACGCCATGCAACCTCACAATCTCACTGATGAAAAATATAGCTATGTCACGTGTCTGATATGTCGTACGCACAGGAATAAAATGAGCACTCTTCATCAGAGTGTCGACTACTATGAAAATCGATTTATGTCTCCTTGCCGTCAATGGAAATCTAACAATAAAATCCATCAAAATGACCTACCATTTTGATTCTGGAATAAAGTGTGGCTGTAGTAATCCTGCTAGATGTCTATATTCATCTTTTACCTGCTGACATTCTAGATAGTGGGCCACATAGTCGACTATGTCTACCTTCATTCCTTTCCAAAAGAATAAGGGTTTAAGGTCCGCCCTCATCTTCGTGACTCCTGGGTGAGCCATGTACACTGCTCTATGAGCCTCATTTAGGATCAATCTCCTCAACTCGTCATTCAGTGGTACGTAAATCCAATTTTTAAACCTCAATAATCCATCGTTGTCAAACATAAATCCTTCAAATCTTGGTACCATCACTGTGTTTTGTTCGATAAAGTCCTCGACCTCTTTTTACTAGTCATCGTCATGCTATAAAGTTAGAATCTTTTCACATAGATTTGTCTGAAGAGGAAACACTGAAAATATGCGTGGTCTCTGACTCAATGCATCTGCCACTCAGTTCATTGTTCCTTTTATGTAATTAATCTCGAAGTCGTACTCGCTAAGTAATTACGACCAACGTCGTTGTCACACATTCAGGTTGCTTTGCGTAAAGATGTGTTGTAGTCCACAGTGGTCCGTCCTTATTTCAAATTTTCGTCCAACAAGGTAGTGTCTCCAAAACTTCAAGGAATATACAATGGCTAACAACTCCAATTCATGCATCACATAATTCTCCTCATGCCTTGTCAGTTTCCTTGAGATGTAAGCCATCACTTGACTGTCTTACATCAAGAATCTGCCTAAGCCTTCCTTGGAAGCGTTAGTGCATACCAAGAAGTACATGTACATCTCAGGACCTTTAGTATTGGTGTTGTTGTCCACAACTCTTTGAGCCTCCCAAATGATTACACGCATTTTTTCAATCCAAACAAACTTCTTGGTCTTGTTTTGCAATTCCGTGATCGGATTTGCTATCTTCAAAAATCCCTCGACGAACCCTTGATAGTATCCTGCTAAATCCATGAAGCTACACACTTCCGGGACATTCGTCGGTGAAGGCCATTCCATAATAACCTTGACCTTTGTTGGATCCATGACGATACCTTTGTTGGAGATGACATTCCCTAAGTAGTGAATCTTCGATTTATAAAATGAGCATTTGAACAACTTCCCATACAATTTGTGCTCTCGCGGACACTGTAGTACTAAGCACAAGTGCTCATCATGCTCCTTCATCGTTTGAGAGTAAATAAAAATATCGTCAATGAATACTTGGATGAACTTGTCCAAGTACTCTCGGAACACCCCCTTCATCAAACTCATAAATACCCCTGGGGCATTTGTCAGTCCAAATGGTAAAACAATAAACTCGTAATGTCGAAACCTCGTCTTAAAGGTGGTCTTAGGGACGTCATCCTCCTTAATCCGTAGCTGGTGATATCCTGGTCACAAATCGATATTTGAGAGCATTGTCACACCCTTCATCTGATCGAACAAATCATCAATCCTTGGCAACAGATACTGATTCTTGATTGTTGACTTGTTCAATTGACGGTAGTCAATGAAAAGCCTCCACAACCCATCCTTCTTTCATATGAAAATAATAGGTGCACACCACAATGACACACTTTGATGTATCAGTCCCAGGTCTAACAACTCCTTCAGTTTCATTCTCAACTCTTGTAACTCCAGGGTCTACATCTTATAAGACATTCTTGCTATCATTTTAGTCCCCGGTTTCAGGTCTATGGTAAACTCCAATTTCCTCTCTGACGGAATCCTAGGTAAATCCTTCGGAAAGACGTCTGTAAACTCTCTCATCACCAAAATGTGTTCTAGACCTTTCGCTACTCCCTTCTCATTTAACGCAAGGATCGCATAAATCTTACATCCCTTGTACATGCTCTTTCGTAGCTGTAAGGAAGAGATGAAGCTCAGGGAAACTCCCTGGTTCTGTCCTACAATCATGAATCTTTGTCCCTCATCATCGACCAAGATCAACCATTTTTTCTTACAATTGAGTATCGCCTCATGCGATTCCAACCAGTCCATACCAATCACGACATCATAAGATCCTAAGATTGTGATGTATAGGCTAGCCTTGGTGAAAAACTCTCCCAGGTTGAGAGTACAACCCATAACCTTTCCTCCAACCTTCTATTTGGCTCCAAAATCCTGCTTGACTGCCTTTACCTTAATCATTTTTAACACTGCACCATAAATGAAACTCTCGATAGCATCGAGATCTGACAAAAAAAGAAGGGTTTGGTCAGTGACGGTACCTCATGTCTCGAGCATAGTCGATTGGTGCTCTTCCTGGTGGTTATTCACCGCTGCATGAATCCGACGAGCCTTGCCCATATCTCCCACGGTAGTCAGTCGGACTGATCTAGATGCTCTAGTCCTCTCCACAGGGCAATCGTGCTGGTAGTATGACTCCCCACACATCCAACACCCCTTCTTCGGTCTAGTACTCCTGGTACCCGAAGTAGAAGATGACGGCCCACCGACCTGGAATCCTAGTCTGTTATGCTAAACAGGCCTAAACTGCTGCTGCTACGGTTGATGTTGTTGCTGATGTTGTGGTCCCCGATAAGGTGTTCGTTGATGAGGCATCGGTCGCTTAGGTGTAGTGAAAGTGGATCCCCTCTAGAAGCCATTATATCCTGGTGTATGTCTAGCTGGTGTCTGATGTCGTTATGCACCCGATGACACCTACCCTTCTGGTATGACTGGAGTCTTTCTCTAATCCCCGCTGATAAGATCCTCCTCTGCTATGAGGGCCTTTTGGATGACATCATGCAAGGTTTGAGGCATCAGAATCCTAACCTTTGCATGTATGTTTCCATTAAGGCTGAATACAAACCTGTTGACCTTAAGTTTCTCAGTATTAAGATATGGAGCATACTGAAGCAACTCCATAAAATGGGCCTCATACTCGGGCACTGTACGAATGCCCTATCGTAAGGCGTTGAAATGGTTGAGCTGACGCTCATTGAATTCCTCTTATAGGTACCTCTCTCAGAACCGTTCCTTGAACAATTCCCATGGCACGTCTTCGATGGCCATGTTTAGTTGCAGCAAGAGCATATTCCACCATAGAAGAGCACTCCCCTTCAGTTAAAATACCGTCACGTGGACCTTCAAATTGGAGTTATAGTCGTGAAGTGCAAAGCACATCGCCATATTATCCAACCATGCCTCGACGGATGCGCTGCTCGGGGCACCAAAGAACTTGGGAAATTTGACCTTCTCAAGTTCACGGTGAATGCTACCAGTACCGAACGGAGCGCGCGATGGACCCTTAGGGGGTGCCAACACCCTGGCCTCATCTCTGTCCAAACAGTTGATCAGTGCCTCAAACATCCACTAAAAACACCTCAACAACCCAACCACGTCACCCACCGCTATCTGCTCCTGCCCGACAAGCTGTTCGTCTCCTTGGTGGTTAGACCCCTCAGGAGTGGATACTGCTGGAGGCATCGCGCCTCCTCCCCTAACACCCTAACTTCTACCTCCGCGACGTCCTCTAACCATGTTTACCTGCACGAATACAAGACAATTTATTTAAAAACATTAAAATCAATATCATAACAACAAAAGACGTAGTGATCCCAAGTCACGGTTTGAACCCGCTCTGATACCATATGTAACGACCCCATCGTTACGACTACAAGTGAAGTAAAATGTGCCATTTTTTTTTTTTTAGGTAGGAAGGCAATGACGACACAGTTAACCACACCTAGACGACGAACACATGCACACTGATCAGGGAACAAACAAATATGACTCTACGCACTAGCACAATAGAAACTGGTTGAAACATGCATAAAACAACAAGGAGGAACGATTACCTCCCCGATGAAAACAAGACTGCGCCTACAATCTAAGGGACAACATCCCCCTCCCAACACAACGACCTTGACGTCAAATGACTAGAGCCTCAAGGCGCACAAACCCAACACATGAAGGTGTTACATCCCAACGCCAAAAACAAACTACAATGAGCAAATGCCCGCGACGGGTAGCACAGACTCCGGCCAAGTTATCGTTCGCCTCTATTCATTAATGCACGCAATGACCCCCTCATCATAAATTATGTCGTCACACAACGATAGGTGTAATAGTAACCGAGGAGAAACACGACAAACTAGACCCAACTCAAGAAGATTAAACATGTTAGAAGATCGAAATAGTTGTCGACCACAAGACGAAAAAAACAACCCAAACCCCCAAATGACAAGTCAAAAAGCCGCAAGGGAAACTGATGACCATAACAATCATACCACATGCTAATTTCCTGGCGCATAAGGACTCATGCAAAATACATCATTTAAAATACACGAACGCCATCTTAAGAATATTCCCAAGAATCCATTCTACAATAACATGAAGCAATAAAATCCTCCCTCTCACTTCTCAAGTCAATTTATTAATTATATAAGATCTTATTACCAAGGTCTCACTGCAGTCGTCAACCCTAACATATGACTCTTGGAAGCCCAAGTTAACTCTTCCAACCCTATCATTCTTATTGCTGTCGAAAATTTTCACTGTCCAATCAAGTAAGAACGAAGGGTATAATTCGCTAACTAAAAACAATTACAATTATATCTATGGAACAAGTATAATCTATGTAATAAGTAACATAAATTTTCCATATAATTATATGCCAAGAATATAATAAAAAGGTTATATAAAAATTTATTCAAGTAATAAAAATTCTTATACAATTTATTTTTTTGAAAATTCAACAACACAATAACTAAGTTTAAGCGTGTAAAAACTTACATATTAAAATAATAAAAGGTTTAAAAGCATTCCTAATATGCAATATCGACAATTATTAATATACAATTTAACCAAATAATTTTATATTTAGAAACTTGCTTATTAAAATAATAAAAGGCTTCAAAACATTTCTAATATGCAATCCCAACACATAATTTAGTAATTGCAAAGGTGCAATTTCCAGACATAATTTACTAATGGACGAAGGAAAAAATAAAGCAACACACATTGAATCTTTTCCAAGTATAACCAAAGTTTAAACCGAAAACAATCTAATAAGATTTCATTCTATGGAACTGCGGATAGTAAAGAAATACAGTCGTTGTAATTAAGGTGTGAGTTAGTTAACCAACATATCCACTAATCATCTGGAAACTATAAGGGATAAAATATGCTCATCATGAATAGATAGCTCACAATGATTGTTCAACGTGAATGTTACCCAAGCTATTCGTTTAATCAAGACTTCTGTCAATGCGACCAATAAACATTTAAACGGTCGACATGTTAAAACTGTCAAGACACCGATACCAGTATGAGTAAGTCGTTGTTCATAACTTCAATAACTCTCTGGTATATAACAAATAATCAATCTATTATAAATATCTCTGCATTTATTCCTGTGTGCAATACATGGCTATTATAAAAATTTGGTAGGTGTATGTATGACACACATTAAATGGCCATGCTACCCTAAATGTTTCTGCATATATCCCTGTGTACATTTATTGCAATTACTAAGATTTCTATCACTCAACTGCTATCACTGAAATGGATGCATGAAATCATTGACCCAATTGCATTAACCGTTATATAAAAACACTATGATAAAATGCTAAGTTTCAGATTGCCATAATAAAATGCTATATTGAATATGTTGTGTGTTAGAACATTACCCCTATACGTTTACGTGCAAAGAGAACCAGGAAAAATTTGTCAAGTGATGCCATGTGAATTGCTGTAGAGTATACTAAGGCTGGGTGAAATCTGTGCATAGTAGAAAATAATAATTATTGCTAGAAATTTCAAGGCTATTGTGTGGAATCGACTATTAAATACATTCACATATTTACAACATTGCTATACCATATCGCTATACAATAACTATTAATTAGTAATTATCATAGCTCCATAGTATCCATAGTACTTACGACTCGTCCCAACTGTTTCACTATGATCTCATTGAAGTACTCACTGGGGTAGCCATGGAAAAGGGGGTGGGATACACTTAAATGGGAATTTTGTTGAATAATAAAACACATGCTTAAGAAAACAAAATTGGATATTAACGCAGCCGAAGATAACATCTATCCCAGGTCAATCAAAAGTTTAAAAAAAATACGCCGAGGTACAATTTGCAAAATCGTCAGGCAACAATACATCCAGCAATGAAACTGCATTCAATAGGTGAAATTGCAGATCAATACATCCAACAATGATAACACATTCAATATATAAAAACGTAGATCAAACATCCAACAATGAATTGCGTTCCAGATACAAAAACGCAGAGCAAATATCCAACAATTATATAAAACGTAGAGTTAATTTTTTTTGTGGTTGAGGGTGTTGAACTACAAAGATTACCAAACATATTTTTCAGATGCCGAGAACGACAAAGACACAGAGGTGATGTAACAAGTGGAAACCGAGGCAAGGTAGAGATCAACACAGAGATGAAAGAGGGAAAACAACTAGGCAAACACATCATTCGCTCCTCATCCACGCACAAAAATGCAGGGCATTTGAATCTATAGGTCATTGTGCACCAAAGTGATGATCGTCGATTCAGATCCTCGCCAACTTCTCAGGCGTGGACTAAAAATCTAGGGACGAGGACTGAAAGAGAAAACTTCACAAGAATCAACAACCCAAGGGCAGTCTTAACATGTAGGGATCGAAGGCCAAGGGAATAAATCAACAACAGTCTTAAGTCTATGGGGGGAATTCATTTATCAATTAAAACGCGAAGTCAATCATTTTCTTTACCCAATTAAAAAAAATACAGAACTAAAAGCGTAAGTATACTTATAATCTACCACGCAGAAATAAAGTAAGTGTATTATAGCCCAAGTCGCCCGCTCTGAGTTGTAGTCCCGCGTGCTCCATGCAACTCCTACTTGTCGACCGATGAGACTTCATCGATACCTCCCAGCCAAGGCTAGGGGTACTTTTCTTTCCCCTTATCGCCATGAGCTGCAAAGGGGACACACACACTAACCAGAGAATCAAATAGCTCCTAGTTCGCCTTGCAAAGCCGAGCTACCACTCCTCACTGAGTTGGGTATCCCAACTCCCACAAGCTAGGTCAGTCAAGTCTAAAATTCTGTAGTATAACGTTACGCATAACAGAAGAGATCCATCATACTTCTCCAACCTCCATTATATAGAGTTTCTAAGTCCTTTACTTTCCCAAATTCCCATTTAATTTATTTTTCAACAATTTAATTCATAAAATCCTCCTCATACATGTGTCACCCATCCCCTTCATTGCACCATAAATTAATTTCATTAATTAATTAATTACTCCCATTTCCCTCACCCACCTAAAATCATTCCTAGAATGGCTCCTAGGTGTCCCCATATTCCCTTACAAGTTTTAATGACTTTCCCCCTTACTAATTTACTACTTGAGTTTAATTTAGAAAGTTCTTAAATGCTAGATACCTTACTAAGTTAGACTTTCTTATTTTTCCTTATGTTTCCCTCTTTTTCCTAGTTTCCTAATTCTTTTAGATTTCCCTCTTTCCCTTTTTATTTAAAACTCAAATTAGCAAGTGTAGAAAATTAACTTATTCCCCCTTTTTCCTTTTTAATTAATAAATTTTAATTAACATAAGTGACAAAACAATTATTTCCCCTTTTTACCCTTTTTAAATTTTATCCCCCAAAATATTTTTATAAATTAAATGAATTACATACCCCCTTCTCATCACATGATTAATGATGATTATCATTATTATTTATTTATTTTTATTTTTACTTTTATATAAATAGATAAATTTTTTATCACAAGTATCACTTAAACCTAGACTTTATTTTCCTAGGCTAGGTGACATTTTATTATGGGAAAAGTTTTAAATCTTTCTTATCACGTTATTCGTCCTAAGGCCATCTAGGTTTATCCATTTATTAATTAACAACACGATGTGCCATTCAGGACGCACTAGGTGCTCCAAGGGTGCCACTCACCTCATTTTGTTTTCCTTGCACGACATTCCCTTCAAGACGCACTACGTTCTCCAAGGGTGCCACTCGCCTGTTTCCATTTTTCTTGCGCGATGTGCCCTTCAGGACGCACTACGTGCTCCAAGGGTGCCACTCGCCTCTTGAATGACTTGGTAGACATAAAAGAAACCTGGAGTCAATACTCCGCCAGGTGATCTTGTGGGATACTAAGGGCCTGTAAGGAATAAGGCCCCTGCCTTATTGTGTGCCCCTTAGAATCATCGTGAGTGACTTTCGCAATCTTGCCTCATGACATTATGGGTCTTCTCGAACTAGGTAGTCTTTAACCTACAGTTCGAGCCACAAAGGGAGTGCTAGTAGGTTGTGGCAGGGCTGCTATCCACACCTTTGCCTCAATGTCTCTGGTAGTCATACGTGACCCCTTTACTCCACATGTGAGCCTGGTCAGCAAGGTATCGTCATCCTGCATCATCAACGAATCATGTCAGAAATATATCCATAATCATATCATCTAATCAGATGCACAAATGTCATATATACAAAAATAAAACCCCAATATTTTACTCCCTGACTCGATTCAGAGTCTAAGGGGTTCCATCGATGCCTCTGCATCCTCAAGTTCCAAAATCATGCACACTTAGGAAAACCGAGTCAATAGCACCTATCTATGTCAATATAGAAAAATAACATGTCATCAACCCATAACGCCTCATAATCATAATCAAATTCCCAATGGTATAATAATATGGATCACTTGCAAGCAAGTGTCCTCAAAGAATAAGTTTGCTCAGTGCACACAAGAGCGGGATGTTACAACAATCGAGAAAAAAAAATGTATCTGGTCTATACATATGGACTTTCCTGTACTAGAGAAAGAGTAAAAGAATCATCATTCGCATTTACTCATCCTACCACACAACAACAAATGCTTATATGGAAGAAAACACCCAAAACGGTCTTACTTTAAAAGAAATTAGGGAAAGAAGTCATGGAAGAAGAAAACAGGTAATTTCTCTCGGCTAAATCCTAGGTTACATCAGGTAATTGCTTTAGGAAATGAAATTTTATTGATGTGCTTCAATAATTTTACTTGAGCTAGTATTTTCATGAAAAAATCTCTCATATTCCGCTGTTATTGATTGCATTGTTTTCTCCTCTAATATAAAATTGTACAAGTTTGATAAATAAGGGACTCTGAATTCTCTTATCAATTCAAATAGTAGCACCCTTCACCAACTTGAGAATAGTATCAATGCTTCCACTATTATAACCTATGCAGTAAAGAGAAGCAAAGCTCAATTCTCCCCATGAAACCAATGTCAAATAAACTATATCACAAAAATCCTCACTTTATAACTAACTTGAGAAATTAAAACTTCACCCAACCCAACCCCAAATTTATATACCGCCAACAACGCCACGAATAGAGAATTAACAACACAAAGATTTATGATGGAGTGTTTGTTTTATTTTAATCTAGTTTGTGATATGACAGAAAATAACACTTCACTTCATTATAGCACTAGGTAACAATGAAATTTGGAATTTAGGATGGTTTATAGTGAATGAGTTGGGCATAGTTTTCAACACAAGATTACAGAGACTTGGAGGGATTTCTATGTTTTGGCAGAAAAGAGACATTGAATAATAACAAAACTCAGATTCAGCCGGAGAAGAAATAATAAGAATAATAATAGCTTGGAAAGTAGTAAATGAAGTATTTCTATAGGTAAGTGTTATTTGGACCCAACTGAGGCTCTTTCATTCAATGATCCTTCCCCAATCTTGGTCATTCCCCTCACTCGATTTTATCCCATCTCGATCTAGAATGACCATACCAAACTAAATAGTCCTTGCGGAACTCCTATGTCCAATAAGTTGGAAGACTCACTAGCAAGATGCACCAAATGGTGGGTTCCCAATATGCATATGTAGGTCGGTCTATATATTCGAGAACAAGAAACATATCTATAAAATATTTATCCATTTATATTGAAAAAAATACTAAAATTTTTAAAAGAATTTTAATTAATAAAAATTTAGAATGTAAAATTCACATAGTTTAACATTTAAAAAATTGGATCTAGTTTGAAATGGATTTAGTCATTAGCGATTTGATCAAGGATACACTTTCTCACATTGATTGACACTTATTTTCTATCATTTACCTTGCCACCTGTCATGCCCCTGTTTTCTCCAAGGTAGGGTTTTTCCATGTGTATTTTCCCACATGCATGCTTTACACACGGCTTAAGCCTTACTGATTCCTATGTTCTACAACTCCATATCTTGCTTGATTACAGGCTTTTGGTTCACAATCATGAATTAGAGGATGGGACGTAGTTGAGAGACTCTGGTGGGATGGCACCACTTGAACTTTAATGTCTGGTTCAAAAAAACTATGGAGAACTCCTGATACTTATATCGTTTGTACAGAGTCGGATGTTGATCATCAATCATGGACACAGCAGGAGAAATGAAGAAATCCATGGAATGGGGATAGAACGTAGGAATTGATATATGCACAGTGGCAGCGTTGGTTACTGCTCGATGCTCAACACTCCTAAATCTCCCATTGCTCACAACCTGTTTATTTTACACAAACAATTAGAAGATTTATTTATGAACGCCATCAAGTTTTAAAAGGATCAAGGAAATTATATTAAGTAAAATAGATTGGATGTGCCTTGCAGCCTTTACTAACCTACAATTGATCTTCCAAGTTAACGATGAAGGAGTTAGGTATGGGTTCTACAATGACCCACTTTCCAAATTTTAGTACTTGCAGCCCGTTGACATCCCCCTGCATTAGAACCGTGATGGCACCTAGATCTAAATGGCCTGCTACTCCAAGGGTAAGATCTGGATTCGAACATGGAGGATATTAATTTATATTAATCTCGATTGACCAAATATGTGTTTTCTCTCCATGATATATTTAATTTTAGATATTCTTGAAGTAACATGACGATTTTCTATTGTCATTTAGTTTCTTTAGAACATAGTTTTGTATATACTTTTTCATCCCCTTTTTGTCTGTATATTTAGCATTGCATCTCTAAAGCATTTTTCTTACAAAGAGATTGCAGGAAAACACACTAAGGAGTTGAGAACCCTAGGCCTAAAGCTGTTGGAAACGATTCTGAAGCTCCAGGGATCGATTCTAATTACTTAAATAAAGTTTTTGGAAAAGACAGCCAAACACATGAATACGACAGATATATCAAGGTAATGCAAAGAGAAATGAGAAAACAAAACTTGTCAAATTTGTGACCTCTAAAAAAATATAATTTGTCGATTGCTTTACCTATAGGCTGCAGGTTTTTCAGGCCAAGAGCTCATGAATTCCTCCATAGGTTGTTTATATGAGAATGTACCTTCTTATACAGCCATGGGAAGAAAGGTTCATACCTTCTCATACAACCATGGGAACAAAGGTCAGAGGACTTCATGGGATTCCTCCTCGTTGTCCTCGGATTCCTTTTCAGTCATCTAAAAGGGTCGAGTGTTGGATTTCTTGAACACGGGGTCATTCTGCCTAGTGTTGGATTTCTTGAGCATGGAGTCGTTCTTTCCAAGCGGCCGCAGCCTGAGAATGGGATCTTCTTCATCGTAATTATTTACTCTGTATTTCTACTTCACCATGGCCCGAATTAGATGGCATGCATCTCACCCTTCATGTAATCTTCGAGACTGCAATTAAATTGAGTTCTTCTATAAGTTAAGTTGTTTTACATATGGTGGAGCATGAAGTCGCGACTCCATGCAACATGCCGAGTGGACTACCCTACCCTTCAGTGTTGTCATTAGTGCATTTTCGTTCCTGTCTTTCGTGAACCTGCAACATAGTAGTTGTAGTGTTAGGAAATTCAATTGTTTTGCAACATTGTGAGATTGCAATCAGTACAAAATACCCTCTAAGATAATTGTTTTTATTAAATAATTTTTATTTTTGATAATTGAGTTTAAAAAAACAACCATATAACAAGGGAAATAAAGTCAAATCAAACCAATCTCAACCAATCCAAAATTACATTTCGAAAATTATATAAATAAGAAAATAATTTTGTTTTTAAAAATGAATATAAAAAAATGAAAAAAAAAATGAATTAATAAGTGGTCAAGCAAAAACCATTATTGCAACAAATTGCACTAACTAATGGATAGTCAAAGGATGTTGACCGGGGGGCGAAAGTTATATTCCGGGCAGGGACTAATAAGTAATGAACCTATTACTTAAAGAAACCAACTTTATTTTACCCTCAACATTAATACTAATATTTTGTTATTATTATTACTATAGGGTTATTCTTTAGTAACATTCTAGTATTAATAAATCTTATTCTTTAGTAATATTCGTGTATTAATAAATCTTATAGCATTTCTAACCCTACCCTAATCCAACTAACAGGTTTTAAACTTTAAATATCAACATTAATATTATTAATAGAGATTTCACCTTAATAATATTTATTGATTATTAAATTTTAATATTAATTATAATTTTAAGGTTTCTAGATAAGTGGCTTTTAGGTTTTGTTACCTCTTTAGTATTTATTATTGTTGGTTTCTTTGTTTTACTAAGCTTTTTATCATGAAGATGGATCTTAATATGTATTAAAAAAATCTTATCAATTAAATGAAAAATACTTTTTCCTAAACTTTCTTGAGTATACCCATATTAAATTTCAATTTCAAAATATTTTTTATAATATAGATTTTTTTCACATTTTAATTCATCAAAACTATGGTGATTTAGAAATGTTTCTCTTAAAACTTGTTGAGCACATAAATAAAATTTTAAAGAAATCCAAACCATTACTTACATTTTCTTAAATTCACGTAAAACAAAATTGATTTTAGTGGACATTAATAACCATCATGATCATCAATAACAAATAAACATATATCAATGTCAATGATAAATCAAATATTAATATTGCAATATTGAGCTCAAGTAAAATGCTTCAATTTCAACTTTATATTAAAAATACTTATTTCTCTATCTATTAATTATTATTCTATATTTTATGGAGCCTAGCATAAGGGAGTAACTTAGATGTATAATTCCTTTTCTATTCAACAAAAAATTGGCATGTGGCATTTAAAAAAATATTAAGAACAAAAAAAATGTATTGAACCATAAGTAAAATATTTCATTGTTTGCTTTAAGTAAAATATTTCAATATAACTTTAAAATAAAATACCTATATTTATATATTAATTAAAAGTAAAGAAAATCTTATTATGTTTAAAAGTGTTTTTTACCGAGTGTAAAGGTGTAAAAGATGTGTAATTCCTTTCATATTCAAGATTAAATTGATAACATTAAAAAAAACAATTCTAATAAAATAAATATAAATATCAACTATAAATAAAATATAAACCTATGACAAAAAAATTAAGTATATTTACAATGATATGATTTCCTAAACAATATAAGATGTGTAATTCTTTTCATATTCAACATAAAATTGATAACATTAAAAAAAACAATTCTAATAAAACAAATATAAATATCAACAATAAATAAAATATAAACCTATGGCAGAAAAATTAGGTATATTTACAATGATATGATTTTCCAAACAATATCTGATATAACATACTTCAATCAATGTAATATTTAAAGAATTAAAAAAAAAATTGATTTTCTTTATAATTTATATTTCAATTTATTTTAATCCTTCTTAATCTAGTGTTCAAAATTAATCTTTTAAAGTTCCTTTCAAGTTAAAAAATTTTCTTGTACGCTTCTTAATCTAGTGTTCAAAATTAATCTTTTAAAGTTCCTTTCAAGTTAAAAAAATTTCTTGTACGCATAAGTGCTGCTACACTTGTCAAAATTTTCGTTTTATCATCCCTCCTAATCAATATTTTGAGAGTAACTTCATCGATCGTGATTATGATACTGCTTTCCCATTTGCGAGTATATGCTCTGATTTTCTCCTCTCTGGTAGTGTTGTTATCATGGGTGTAAAGGATGATTGATAGTGAGTTTGCATATCCCCGCTCAAATAACAGACATATGTCCGAAAGTATGACTGATTGTAGCACAGAACTTCTCTGGCATTCCTCCGAATTTCATTATCTTTTTCTACACCTATACTTGTGAAAGCGGAGTAGAGTTTATATGGCCAAATTATTTTCATCATCACACTTAACTTGCCTCATCATATGTAGTAAATGGGAGGTTGTTTTACCGTCGATGAAGGAAGAACACCCCACACTGCTGGGTTGCAGGTTCGATTTTGACTGGAAGATGCCTTTCTCGATTTTCAATGGATGGTTTGGCGGAACGATACGAGTTTGAAAAGTTACGTCTGTGGAAAACATTTCTCATGGTGACCATCTGCAACAAGAAAAAGGACATTTTTTTATGACAAATTATATTTAACTATCCATTGTAACCTGCAATTACTTACTATCCATTGTAACTTGCAATTACCTGCTTACAATTACTAACATTGTAAGCAGGTAACCTACAACATTCTGCTTCCAACGAATCTATCCGATACTTTTAAGTGAGAAGAAGATTCTAGAGATTGGTAGTCTAAGTAAGTCGTAATGGAGCATTCCAGCCATGCCACCTTAAAGGAAATGACCAAAAGAGCGCTACTAGCCTGAGTTATTTTCTTGTGTCTGTGTAGAACCTGCTTGAATTCTCAGAGATCTTTACTTGCCATAGCTGTTGACCCTCATTTATTGCTTTCCTATCACTGATAGTGGCACTCTATACCCTAAGTCAAGACACCTAGTGAGAAGAAACGTCCCAGCTCCTCTACTTAGAGTGGGTAGAATTGTTGAAACTTGCCAACCAATTTTCCATGATAATGGGATTTCTTAACTCTTAGTATTTTGTAGCTGAACCAAATGAACTAAAAATAGAATATGTATGCATGGAAACTTTGTTTTTTAAAAGTTTTTAAAAAAAATATTTTAAATATTTGTTTTTTCGTTTAAATTTTTTAATTAAATATTTTGGAGTTTAAATATAAGAAAGAGTTTAGTGTTATAAGTTGTAGTTTTTTTGATAGTTCAAAGTTTGAGGTGGATAAATTTAATGACAAAAATAAATTTGAGTTATGGAACTTCAAGATGCCTGATGTGCTCTTATAACAAGGAAATAACAAGGTGATGGTTGAGTCACTAAGGAAATAAAAAAAAAAATGTATTTACCTTGTAGTTGTAAAAATTATTGATTGCATGTAAATGAGTATAAGTCTCTAAAACGCATGTGTACCCTAGTTTATTAGGTCATCACATAGATTTAGGTAGATTGAATATTTGGAGGGGCATGTATGTTGGGTTAACCTTGACTCGGTGAAAGAGTTAATGAGTTAAATTTGTTTTTTAGGTCAAAGCACGTGATTTTTCAGGTCCATGTTTTTTGGGTAGCCTCATATTGTTTTGTGGATTACATGTAATGAAAGGCTTGACAAACTTCATTGTAAATGGGCCTGGAGGTGGGCGGTGAAGGCTTACTTGGCTCGCTTAGACGGCTTGGGTCAAGGGAATGTTCATGTTAAGGTGGAGCACTCAGAATCCATTGTAAAGTCCCTGGAGGTGAGCGAAAAATGTTCACTTGGGTCGGCTTGGCCAGATTTGGTCAAGGTTTTTTTAATGCAATGTTCGAGGTGGAACAATGTGTCCAGGTTAGAAAGGTGGGTCTGTAAAAAGATTGATATGTTTAGAGATTTGTAGTGAAATGAACATTGGTAGGTCAATGCATGTTTGACAATATATGATGAAGGTAGGTTCATATCCATGGAACTTAGAAATTATTGCATGGTGTCGGTTGTGGAGCCTGATTATCTTCCTGACTCAGAGGTCTTGTGTTTTTTCAGCCATGTTTACACCCCATGAAGACTTTAGACCCCATAAGTATGTACACTCTTCAACGCGGGGGAGTGCAGAGGGGGGTACTCCCTTTGGGGGGTCCGGGGGGCCTATCCCCCCTACTGGGGGGCGAAGCCCCCAAAGGAAAAATTACCTTGTAAAAGTATATTGTAATTTCATTGTAAATCTGGACCGTTCATTATAAGGTCGCAGATCTAATAGTAGAAATTATGTTAGGGTTTTTTTCTCTAGAAGACAACCCTCTTTTATGAGGGAAATGTATTGCAGCTATGTATGATGGTGAGTATTGTATTATGAGAGAGGAGACTGTAAGAGAAAGAAGAGAAAGTTACAATGGGTTTTGTTGTAGGTTGTATACCTTCATTTGATGGATAATAATAAAGGAAGGACTTGGCAATTTCTCTGGTGGACGTAGCCCACACTGGGTGAACCACGTAAATCTGTGTCTCTCTTGTATTGTGTATCTTCTGTGTTTTGT
>SNQJ01S0204606.1:0-16553 GCA_010110895.2 Picea sitchensis
AGAAGGAACCAAAAGAATTGGACCAATCTTCCATCCCTCTAGAGGCAAATCTGCAACAACAAATCTCTTAAATGTTCTTTAAATTCACATGTATTTTGAATGTCTTTTACAGGATTTATACATATCATGTTAGTTTCTATGTAGCTACAACAATACTGGGAATGAAAGTGTCAGACGATAGGGGGGAATTCAATGATGCCACTAATTCTTTTATGAAATAGCAAGCCTATATTATCTGTAATATTTTGTCATTTTTGGCCACCTTTTAATACAAATATTCTCCAATCTCTGTTTAAAAAAATATATATATAGTGGAAAAATAATAGGCAGTAAAGCTCACACAAAAATTAACTTCAATAAATAAAATAGGTTTCTTAATACAACCAAATGGTCATTAAAAACACATTGTTTCCTAAGAAAGGACTAGGAAGATTCTAACTAATGCAAAATATATTTTATACTAAACGTTTTGCTTAGAGATCAACAACTTTTCCTTCAACACTCAAAATTTAAGCAACAACATCAATAGAGATAACATAAGAAAGAAAATACAAATGGTGGGTAGACCTTTTAGAGAAGCTTTGAAAGAAAGAATCTTTAATTATCAAACGAGTTTGAAAACAATTACAATCACAAAACTTTTACTTGGAAATTTAAAAGACAACAAATAATGAAAACAATGCAATCCGATAGGTATATGTGGGAGTTTCTCAAAGTTGTCAAAACGTAATCCTAATGTGATTTGTTATACAATTCAGAAGAAATGAATGCCTTATGGTATTACAAAGTCCAATGCCATAAATATATGAGAAATTAAATATGTTTTCTTTCATGGGCTGGGACAGGGCTCTTGTGGACCTAAAATAGTAGGGAAATCCTAGCATAATAAAAGGGAGGGGAGATTGGTGAATGCTCTATCCTTAGGGTGCAAAAATCCTATGAAAAAAACAAGGAAAGAGACTAACATAGAAGGAAAATGGGGGAGGGAAATGTCAAAATGTCCTTATGTACATAATTGTGGAGACAAAACTCTATGATCTAAATGTTGTTTTTGTTGAAGAAAATTCATTGTATACACTATCCAAGAAAGTTGAGGGTGCATGACAAGACCTAACTACCTTAATTGTATTTAGGTTCATGTAGCTCTAGAGATCACAATTTGTCAATTAGGTTTAGCACAGGTAGTTGGGAGGAATGATTATTATTCTCCCCACCTGGGTTCAATTCCTGCAAGTGACATGTTGAGATCATAACACATATATTGTTGTAATGGATTCGATCCCTATTGTTGATCATCATTGTGCCCTAAATATCCTAGGGTTTACCTTGGGTACCATCCTCTAAATGAGGAGAAGTACTCAAGAGTTTTCCTCAGGCTTTGTAACCTGGAAGTTTTTCTTAGAGATTGTAGTTACAAATCAATTTACCTATTCCCTCATATAGTCACAAAGTGGGTGCATTTTAATTTCCTACTTTACCCTTAGTGAAAATATTTCATCTTCACTTCCACGTAGGATGCCACATTACTCCTTGACCATGAAGTTATATTCCACATTATACACAACAAAACATGTGAGCCATCTTCTTATCGCCACCAATGAGAAATTTGTGAAGCTAACAAACTACACCAAAACCAACCTTGGTCATGTTCAACTTAATTAAAAATTCTTATTTTATGGTAACCATATCATCCATACAACGGGAGGACCCTCCAAATCCTTCATGGTTTCAATTGCCGACTTGATTTCTCCTTTGCTCAAGAACATCACATGTATTGATCAACTACTATAACACATCAATATTTATATCCCATCCCCTTCGTATATTATGTTATTGTTAGGATATTTACACACTTATGAGTTAGTTAAGATCAACTTGGTCTAATGTGTCTTTAGGTAAAATTGTGTTTCTTTAGTATGCATTTGTAGTTATGTAATTCGACGGTCACGATATGTTCTAAACATAGAGTGATTTGATGGCTCATATTTTCCTTAGTGTTAACAAGTGCATTGATATGTGTCTTGATACCCAATTGGCCCATGATCTGTATTTAAAGATCATGGATGGTCATTTCTTGATGATTGATTGTGAGAAAATCTCTTTTAAAATATTTTTAATTTGCATTAATATATCACCTCAAGTGGCCACGTTGGTTGGGGGTGTGGATTGTTTCCCTCTTTGAGGGTTTTAACCATGTAAAAACATTGGTGTGTCAATCTTTGATCTATTTGTGTGAATGGTTACTAGAGGTGTTCATCTTGTGTGGAATAAATTTTTTTGTTGAACATGGTCTTAGAGCCCGTTTGAAGACCCACTTCCATTGTAGATCGAGATCTTGAAGCCTTGTTGCTGCATTTTTGGTTTATGGTATTTCCGTACATTTATGCGATAAAAAAACTATTCCATTGTGCCCGGAGTGCTTCTTTTAGTTAAAAAAAAAATTCGTTTCACTCAAAAAAGTTTCCATTTTCCCAAGATATGACCATTTTAGTCAGATCCGAAGTTATAAATCTTGAATATGCCTTTTTTAATTTTATTTTTTTATAGATTTAATATTTTGGTTTTCTGTTTTTAATTCCAAGTTGCTAATATTTTCGGTCTGTATATGCTCTTTGTCATGTGCTCTGTGCGATCTCAACAACTCAGAAAGTTTTTTCTTTTCTACGTATGCTCTTTGTTGTGTGCTCTATGCAATCTCGACAAATAAGAAACAAAGAGAAAAATTGCATTTTTCGAGTAAGCTAACCAAGTTTTAACCCCATTTGTTGTTAAGATTCTTTTTTCTTTTTTCTTTTTTTAATTCACTTGTGTTTGTATCAACATGCGGAAATGAGGATTTTGGGGTAACCACATACTTTGAGGCGGAGCTCCAACAACAACACCCCCATCCTCATCCTCATCCTCATCCTCTACAATTGTAATGTGTTTTTCACTAGCTCACTTATTTCAAAGTTGTTTTATTTAGTAAGATGTCTTGAATTCAAGTCTCTTCTTTTAAGTTACTTTTTGAAAAAGTTCATGCATTTATTTTAAAGTGCATTTCACTTAAATTATAAAAGTGAATCACTATTAAATAACTTTAATATTTTCTTTTAAGTTAGTTTTTGCATGCAACTTGAATTTATAAAGTAATTTCATTGTAAAAATGATTCTCACTTATTCTATAAAAGTTGGTCATTTCATAAGCAACTTACTTGTAAAAGTGAGAGTATAAGCAAAGTTACAGAATGAGGGGCATCACCACTTGGAACAACCTCTACTTGCCACGTGGCTCTTTGGTTACCATTTATGCCTTTTTTTAAAAGGGCATACATTCCACATCCGAAATCCATTTTTAGTGTTGTTTTTTTAAATAGCCTATTTTTTCGAGAGCTTTCTATCTAGACCATTAGTTTTAGTCCTCGAATCCATATTATCTACATATTTTAATATGGTTTCTCCAAGTGATGTTTTGTTTATAAGTACCAACTATTTCCTATGGAAATCCCATATGGAGGATGTACTAAGAAGTAAAGGATTGTACATGATTACATTGGGAAAAAAACAAGCCCCCACTGATGCTGAAAATAAATCCAAATGGGATAATTAAAATGACGAAGCATGTGGACTCATCGGAATGTCCATATCACTTGATTTACAATTTCATTTTCAAGGAATTGATGACCCAGATGAAGCTTGGGAAAATCTTGAAGCTATGTTTGGTAAACACAATGTGGTTTGAGCCCACCAGATTGAAAATCAATTAATGACTTTACATCCCAATGATTTTTCTTGCATTGAAGGTTATTCATTTAAGTTCAAAACAATTAGGTTGTTGCTTAAATATTGTAAAATAGATCTAGGAGATGATTGATGCATACATGCTATTCTTGTTAATATTGGTGGTGCATCTTTTGTCTTCGTGTCTACATTTTATGCCACTAGAGAATCTCTAGGGAGTGCTTACCAAGAACCCACTCTTGAATCTTTTTGTGATTCTCTTATTAGAGAGCAAGATAATATTTTGTAGCTTGGAGTGATAAGCACTACAAGTACATATAACAAAGCCTTAGTGACCCGATAGAAAGAGAAACTCAAGATCCAAAAAAGCAACATCCTTGCAAAAACAACAAGCAAAACAAGGGTCCTAAACCCTCTCAGCCAACTTCTAATCCTAATGATAATAAAGGAGCAAAATCTAAAAATAAGAAGACTAACAGGAATTGAAACTTGTGTGGGCGAGATGGTCATGTGGAATATAAAAGTTTTAAAAAGATGAAGCCTTAAAAGCAACGATGAAGAATCACAACATCAATCTTGATTTGTCTTCTTATAACTCTTCTTCTCATGGACATGCACTTTCTGCTTCTGGTTTCTCCTTCAATGCAACTTCTACTTCTTCTTCTAATGAGTGGTTGATTGATTATAGAGCATCTTATCATATGGATAAGGATAAAATTATTTTTTCTATGCTTAATGAACGTAACACCAAACAAATATTTGTTGGTGATGATAGATCTCTTATTGTTGTAGGATCTAGAATAGTTCAAATAGATAATGGTCATTTCAATGATGTATTATGTGTTCCAAGTCTTTCATGCAACCTTCTATTAGTGTATCAAATCACTCATTCAGGTGAAGGTAAAATCGTAGAGTTTTCACCTCACCAAGTTGTAATCAAGGATTTAAAATATCTTAAGCATGTCCTAGCGACTGGAATTGTTGATGATATTACCAGGTTGTACAAAATTGATAGCTTTGGGTCATCATCTTTTCCATCAGTTTTTCTTGCTCATAGTGATGACTTGAGCAAACTTTGGCATGGGCAGATTGGTCATTTAAACTATCTCTCATTGCAACAACTATGTAATAAACTTATGGTGATTGATCTTCCTCTCATTTCTTGCAAATATGGTGTTTGTCTTGTTTGTGTTCTCAACAAACATCATCGAGACAATTTGACAAAATGTGCCTCTTGACACGTCTACCCCTTTGTAGCTTGTTCACAGTGACTTGTGTGGTCCGACTCCACTTTCTTCTCCTTCCTTCTCTGGGTGCAAGTATTTCTTAACTTTCAATGACAACTTCTCCAAATGAACTTGGGTTTAATTATTAAAACTTAAGGGTGAAGTTTTTTACAAGTTTTTTGCCTACAAGGCCCTTGTGGAAAAACAATCTCAACATCAACTTCAAAGGTTAATAATAGGTCATGGATGCAAATATGTGAACAAAAAATTTACAAGTTACTGCACTGCACAAGGCATTCAATTGCAACATGTTGTTCCATATACACCACAACAAAATGGTGTTGTCGAGAGAAAAAAATGCACATTAAAAGAAATGGTTGATTGTATGATCCAATCTAAAAGATCAAGCCTTTGTTATTGGGAGGAAGCCATCAATTGTGCATATTACATAGTAAATCACACTCCCACAAAGGCTTTAAAAAATATAACATTGGAAGAAGCATTGAGTAAAATCAATCCAGATGCAATTCACTTCCATGTATTTGGTAGAATAGCACGGGCTCACATTCCTGATGAGAAAGGAAAGAGTTGCAACCTAAAATTGAGAAGTGCATTTTTGTTGGATATTCTGAAGATGCCAAAGGATACCAACTTATTCAATCTTATTCCAATGAAATTATTATTAGAAGAGATGTTAAATTTGATGAAAATCTCTTGTCCCGCGAGCCTAATTCGACATTTGTGCCATCTTCAGCCTGCAAGCCTAATTCGACATTTGTTCCATATTTGGCCTACAAGACATATTTGGCATTTGTGCCATATTCTATTCCTATTTTGGTTTCTTCTTCAGATAATGTCAGTGAGGATGAAAATCCACCTCCCCCTGCTCACCTTCCTCCATATGAGTCCATTGAATATGAACCTGCACCAACACCACCACTTCCCAAATGAGTCCATTAAACACGATAAGTATTTGATGATCTTGTCAGTGATCTTAGAGATCAATGTCAGTGATCTTAGAGATCAATGCCAGACACATTCAAAGTTCTAGCAAGCCTCCTCTCTTTTGGCTCAAGTTTCAGATACTCGTGATCCAGACACATTTGCAGAATATTATGGCCATCTAGATTGGGACACAACAATGAATGAAGAGTATCACTTTTAATGGTGACCGATACTTGGGATCTTGTACCTCTTCCAAACGGAAGAAAACTTGTCAAATGTAAATGGGTGTTTAGAACTAAGTATGCATTAAATGGAAGTGTTGAAAGACACAAAGACTGGTTAGTTTCTAAAGGATTCTCTCAATTTGAAGGAACTGACTATAATGAAACATTTGTTGTTGTAGCCAAAATGAATTACATATGCCTTATTCTATCCCTTGTTCCCTCACATAAATGGGAGGTCCATCAGATGAATGTTAAATCCACCTTCTTGCGTGGGGATTTGGAAGAATAAATCTGCATAGAACAACCTCCTGGCTACGTCCAGAATGACTCTAACCTTGTTTGTTGCCTTAAGAAATTTCTTTATAGTCTTAAGCAAGCTCCTCGAGCTTGGTATGCCAAAATGGATAACTTTCTTCTTGACACTAACTTTTCTAGATGTCATTCTAACTCTAATGTCTATACCAAGAAAGTAGGAATCCATCTCATAATTCTTGCTCTTTATGTTGATGACCTTATCCTCACTTGTAGTGACCCTAAACTTTTAACCCATGTGAAATCCAACCTTAAGAAGAAATTTGAAATGATAGACTTAGGCTATGTGCATTATTTCCTTGGCCTCCAAGTTTTGAAAACCAAGGAAGGAATGTTTCTTTCCCATTCTAAGTATGCTTGTGACTTTATTTTCCACTTTCACATGCACGATTCTAAACCAACCCCTTCTCCCTTCCAATCTGGAGTCAAACTTATTGCCACATGTACTACTCCCGAAGTTGATGGCACTTTGTACCGCTAGTTAGTTGGTAGCCTCTTATATTTGAATCATACCTATCCTAATATTTCCTTTGATGTTGGTATTATTGCCTGGTACATGGATACGCCCCATGAAAGTCATTGGAAAGTAGCTAAAATGATACTTTGGTTATGTTTTCAGCCTTGGTTCTAGAGCTATCTCATGGGATTGTAAGAAACAATAGGCTAATGCTCTTTCTTCAACAAAAGTAGAGTATCAAGTCATAGTTAATGCAAGTCAAGAAGCCTTGTGGCTTCGATAGATCCTTTCAGAGTTTGGATTCCAATAGAAACATCCAACCACCCTTTGGTGCGATAATCAAAGTGCCATTAAGCTAGCAAAAGATCCAGTTCAACATCAGTGAAACAAACACAGTAAGATACACATGCACTTCATCAGAAATCTCATTCATGATCGATTTATTGAAGTGTTGTTTTTCCCTACAAAATATCAAGTTGTAGACATTTTCACAAAGTCTCTTACATAAGTAAAGTTTTCTAAACTTCAATCTATGTTAGGAGTTCAAGAAGTTGTCATTAAGGGGGGATAGGCTCTAGTTCCTCCTTCCTTCTCCTATTGTGTCACCTTTGTAAATCCTTCAATCCTATCCCAAGTTGTTCTTAAGGGGGGATGTTAGGATATTTAGACACNATCTATGTTAGGAGTTCAAGAAGTTGTCATTAAGGGGGGATAGGCTCTAGTTCCTCCTTCCTTCTCCTATTGTGTCACCTTTGTAAATCCTTCAATCCTATCCCAAGTTGTTCTTAAGGGGGGATGTTAGGATATTTAGACACTTAGGAGTTAGTTAAGATCAACTTTGTCTAATGTGTCTTTAGGTAAAAGTATGTTTCTTTAGTATGCATTAGTATACATTTTTAGTTATGCAATCTGACGTTCACGATATGTTGAAAACATAAAGTGATCTGATGGTTCATATTCTCCTCAATCTTAACGGATACATTGATTCATGGATTAACACTCTTTTGGTCCATGATCTCTATTTAAAGAGCATGGATAGTCATTTATTGATGATCGATTGTGAGAAACTCTCTTGTAAAATATTTTTCTTTTTCATTAATATATTGCCTCAAGTGGCCATGTTGGTTGGGGTCATGGATTGTTTCCCTCTTTGAGGGTTTTAACCATGTAAAAATATCAGTGTGTTGATATTTGATATGGTTGTGTGAGTGGGTTACTAAAGGTGTTCATCCTATGTGGAATACCATATTTTTTCAAACATTTATTAGAGGGGAAATTTCCCTTTTGCCTCTTATGATCATTCATAGTTCTTAGTTTTTTAGAAAATGTATCTATAAATTTCTCATTAAAACTTATATCCTTTTGAAGTGTAGTTTTACAGGATTATTTAAGTGAAAGAATCCTTCTAGTAAACACAAAATATTTGCTAAAAATCTCCCATAATTCAAAAAGAAGAACCATTCTATCCTTGGCATTGCTTGCTAAAAATTTCCTAACTCCATATAATAACTTGTGGGTCGCCTTCACCTTGGTAGATCTTTCTGGAGATTCTTTCAAGCTACCTTCAGATGCCTTGAAAACAAGGGATTACATAAACAAGTAAACCTAGAATTAATGCAACTTGCAAAGTTTGAAATTTTTAGGGCACACAATAGTTAATAAACCAAGTCATTCCACTACAAAAATGCAGAGATATAATTTGACAAATAAAATTTTACAAGTTAGATGATTTTCCAAGTCAAACACATGAAAAATAGCCAATATGTCTAGGATTTCTATGGCTCGAAAATTAGATGCAAGCTAAAAATACTTAGATTTACCATAAAACAAAAGTAAAAAAAAGGATTTTGATTTTATGGTTAACTAGACAAGAATAGACTAGCACCTATGTTTTTTTTTTTTTTCCAGCACATTGGGGTCAACTAAGGTTCTTCTTGGGAAAATGCAAGTGAACCTATGGTGATAGTTAGGGTTTTCCAATACAAACCCTAGCAAATCCTCCTAGTGCCTTACAAGCTTCAAGTTGATTCAAGGGGAAGGCTCTCCACTAGCAATTCTCCAATGGCTTTGAGAAGGGACCTATCGAGAAGAGAGAAAGAGGGTGCACCACCAATACTAGAGACACACATCCACACTAGAAACAATTCACAAATAAAATCCACAAAGATTCAAATAGACCACTTACTCATCAAATCGATTCACCAAAACCATTGATCCATGAGCATCCATCAATTTGCAAAGAATCGACAAGACATATTCCAAGAGAGCACTCTAGCTAGCCATCCATAGCATAATCCACAAATTAGACAAAGAGTTTTCTTCACAAGTTCTAACAATACTACAATGAGAGGTGCTTCACTTTTTATAGACAAGGGACTTAACATCTATGTCAATATAAAACTAATATTCCCCTAGATCTATCCTGGAAAAAATATAAAACATGACTTGTCATCCACAAAGTATACGAGACTAAGTCAATCCACAAGTAAAATATGCCACATGTAAATAAAACCCTCCAAGGGAGGAGGTTGTCCCACAAAAATGAAGTAAACTAGGATGAAGAGACTCAAAGTCCCACCCAAAATCATGGTAAAAGCCTCAAATCATGGTGAAATAGTCCTCCAAGGAAGAATACTCCTCAAGCAAGCCAACATCTAGCCTAAAATGGTGGGATGTGCACACATGTCAAGTGAATAAGGTCCAAAAGAGAGGAATTATCCTCCAATAAAGCTCCAACATCCAAGTGAGAGGTCTCCAAGGTAAGAATACATCCTCATATCATGAAAGTGACCTCCATAAATGATGGAATGACCCTCTCCAAATCAAAATAAAGCCACACACTCAAATGATTAGTAGATATGTCCACATGCAGGGTTCGACCCTCATATCAAGTGAAACATAGCACAAAAAGTGATTAAAATAGAGGAGAATTCTAGGATCTTAAATGTGGCATGTCAAGAGAATTCCCATGCATGTAGAAATAAACCAAAAGTGTCTGGGATGATGTGACCAATGCCTTGGGATACATGTACTACCTCAAGAAATGTGAAACTACATGAGAAACTGTAGAATCATATCCAATAGACCAAGGCCAAAGTGTGCCAAATACATAAGAAGGGGATCCATGCTTATACAAAAGACAAGTGTGCTTCTATAGGTGTGACAACCTTTACAACATGAACAACACTTTTACATACAAAGGAGTAGGTGAGACTAGAGGTTCCCCTAGATAATGTGTCCTAATAGATCCATATCAAGACCCTCGCATACCTACCCAGGCCATAAATGACCAAAATGGTGCCAAATTAATGCCACCAAAGGGTAGTCAGACAAGACCATAACATAAAGTAATATCTTGAAAATGAGTACTAGGAAGAAGGGCCATGACCGACCACAAAGGGTCTAGAGATATCACCTAGGTCGAACACTTTTACCTAGATCATCTAGGCATGGCCCAACACAACACATGAATATAACAATGGTCACACTTTTTGGCTCATATGTTGATTTGTGAATAGAATCACAAGTAAAAAAAATATCTTCTAGTTACCCCTACATGTTAGGGGGTAACAATTCCAACATGCTTTCCAACTCAACAATTCTCTTTTCCAACCTAAATTTTATTTTTCTTTCTCACTTATAGAATGTCTCATAAAATTCCCCATGGCTTCATGCATATTCATTGTGTCAGAGCCTCCCAAGCCCCTAACATCAAACACAATGTTGTGATATTCTAAGACACCTTATCCTTTAATCTTAACCTTATAAAATTGCAACTTTTTGTTGTGCTTTTCATAGCTTGCACAATGGAGGATGATAAAATTGTCTTCGAAGGTAAGAGGCTCCTATTGCATGACCTCCTTCACAAACAATATGTCATTTTCAAGTTGTGTAATTGTCCAAACAAGAATTTTATTAGAATAATAATCAATATCCATATCATTCACATTTTCAATATGATCCTCTGTACGTCCTTCATATATCTCCCTTTTATCATCATTCAAGGACCTAGTCCTACTAGGGGTTGTAGGAATGGCATGTTGTATTTCCCTCTTAGATTTATCGAAGTTCTTGCCACCATCACCCTCACCACAAGCCTTGTTCAATTTCTTCTTGCCTCCACCTCCAAATCAAGTAAAAGCACAACTCCTTGATAAAGTCAAGAAATTTTTGGTAAACTTTTCAATGGATCCTCCCCTCACACTGGTTCTAGATTTTCCTCTTTGTTTTAATTCAGGGTGATGCTCCATAATATATTTATATTTCTCTCTCTCTCTCTCTTGAAGGATACTCTTCTTTGATTGTGTATTTTAACTAACCAGGGTATGAACATCCCCTGGGATGTAGTATACCTAGGAGGGTAATATGGGGTATCTAGGGACGTACCCAATATGAATAATAATAGATATTTCTATGTATGGTGGCCACTTTTAATAAATAAGGCCTATGTAACAGTGTGAAAGCAATAAATGTGAGAAATCTTACTAGAAGGTTCCACCTACTAGAATGTTTCTTCTCTAGAATGTTCTTAGGAGATAGATAGTACTATATAAAAAAGTTTAAGAAATGTATTGATCATAGTGAAGAATATTGTTATTGTAACAAGAAAGCATTGCTTGGACTGTTGTCATTCCATAAGGGTTAATATATGGTGTTACCCTACCTCAAAGTTTTTCTCTACATATCTTGTGTTGACTATAATGTGTGAATGGTTTATTATTGAGATTAAGGATTTCTCTTATATATTTTATATTCAAATCTAAGAACATAACATGGGAGCACACGATTCTTTGTCTTATCAACAAGAATAGGGTAAAAAATAAGTTCTTTATCTACATNCCTCATTATCCCCACCTTCTTCTCCATGTACTTCACTTGTAGGAAATTGGTGCTATAACACATGGATATCATTTGTTGTTTGAACACCCCCTTTGGTTCACACCCTAGAAAAACGTCTACCTCCTTCAAATTAAAGGAACTTAATCCTTGGGCCATATTAGTTAAATGAAATACACTTCTAAAAGTGATTTCTACCAGTTGAAGAGGCATGGACATAAATTGTTTCTTCTTTTTATGTTCAAAGGAAAAGGACCAATTATCATACTTCCTACAAACTTCTATCAGGAAGAAATGATATCACACAAATGTAGGAAGGAAATAATGGTTTCCATAAAACCTGTTCATCTTGATATAGGTATACTAATCAACATAAAAATATTTTCCCTTTCTTGCAAGGAAATTTTGGGCTTCCATCATCAAATGCTTGAGTTTGTCCCGTGATAGTATATGGTTAAACCTTCCCACAAAAGCATCTTGGGTTTTGTAAAAATGAAATGGGGCCTTCTATATTTGATTAATTGGATACCAACATCATATTAGGCCTATTATCTCATAAATTGTATCTCCTCATGGTATGAAAATTCCAAAGGTGCTACAAAAGATGAAAGCAAAAGTTGCATAGGAAGCCATAAAAAATATGGCCAATTGGTGAGCAATTTCAGTTAAGATAACCTCACCCCAATCAAACATTGTGTTCATATGAAAGGTATAGTGAATGACATATTAAACATACCTAGGCACTTATGCTATGGATTTGTATGCAATTAATCTAGTGAACAACCACTCCATTTCTTGGTAAGGCTTAGCTAGGCCAGTGATATTAACTTGATACACTTTAGAACTCTCTTCTTTCAGTTGTGTTAACATGGGATGATGTCCCTTGTCAAATTAATTGGTACACATAGAAAAAGGGCCCAATTAGAACTTCCTTCGTTGAAATGGAGAACCCTCCAATTATGGGTTGGCTCATGTAATCTGGATATCAACTATGAAATGCAACTATTATGTAAATGCAACAATGTAATTTGAGATATTGCTAACTAAATCCAAAGTGATAGTGGTATTAAGAGCTAGTAGTGAAATTAATAGTTAGAGGAATACCTAAAATGCAATAATGGCTACTTGGGGACGCCAGAAATACAACAAAAAAGTGCAACTCACTTTTGGGATGAAAATGAATTGCCTAGGCTATTGGGAATGATGCATAGTAGTTGTGGATGATCATTCAAGTTTCCTGCTAATTGGAGAAGCTTCAAACAACCATGGATCAATAAACAACAAAGAGAAAAATGTCATAAGGAACAAATCTTTGAAGAAGAAGTTTTCAATTTTCACATGCAACTCTATATGACTAATTTCAGATCTAAAAATTGCTTCCTGATGATCTAGCTATCACTGAAAAACTTTACACTAAAATTATTGACTAAAAACATATGCAATAGAAAAAACAAGATCATAGATGAATCATCAATACACAAGAGACACAATAATTATATTATGTAACTTTATTCAATCCTTCAAATATGAGGACAAAACTAGTCCTCTCAATGTCACCAAGACTGAGGAAAAAACCAGTCCTCTCAGCCAATACAATGTCACCAAATATGAGGACAACCTTGTCCTTCAATAACCATACAAATCAAAAGACCAAACCTCAAAAATATTTTGGAAATATCCTCTACCCAAGAATTTGTTGTAGATCACCTATATGATCTGTTGACGTCACCTATCAGCCTGTACGGATCTGTACTTGCCCAGAAACTTAGATACATGATTCACCAACTGGCAACCTGCGAACATACGTTTTTTGCTCCACTCCAAATTGTATATACCTTATACGTTATTTTCTCGTTTGCAACCCATGTATATACGTGCTTTGTCCTTTTGCAAATTGCGTATGGTATAAAAAAAAATCTCACACGTGTGACCTTCTTCGCTCCTCTCTCTTGGTCCATATTCGCCACCTTCCAGACTTCCCTTTGCTAAGATCATCAATCCTTTTTGACATAAGTGAAAACTCACTTATGACAACTCCATTCTTCAACAATGATGATATAATTTCACAGTGACATCTCTCCTTTATATAGGAGTCCAATGCATGAGTTTAGGATCCCTTCCTAAACTCAACAATTAATTAGAATATTTTAATCTTCTTTGTGGGTGTGGCATGATCCGGATTATTTTCAGCACGAAATGAGAGCAGAGATATAATAAAGAAATGCACAGAGATATCGCGAATATCCAATAATATAACAGAAATGTATCAGGGATGCAACCATAAACACATAGATACAGTAATACACTATTTCTATTAATGAAAGAAATGTACAGAGACTGTAAAACTATAGAGTGAAAGACTCGCTAGAATGGTGGCAACTTATCTCTAAGAAGAGATGTGAAGACTACTTGCATTCGCAAGAAGATGGTTACAATGAGGCTCTGAATTCCTTTTTACAATAAACAGGAATGTCCAAAACCCTAGACATCCAAAAATCTAACACTAGGAGATGAAGTGCCAAAAGTCATGTGGGCCCCATCAAGGTAAATTGGTACATCAATTTCTCGGGGTCGTAATTTTGGCATACTATCTCCATTTGATGCATATGATACATTGTTATAAATATCTATCCTAGGACTAAAACTATTGCCAAAAAATATCATGACAATTTATTTCAATCGATAGATGCCCAAAAAACGTCATTCAGGGCCTCAAAATGACTCTAGACATTCAGGACCCGAAAAACTGCCAAAAATAGTAAATTACCAAAATTGCCAGAAAATTGTTTTGAGCCAGTTGGAAAAGGTGGTTGGCCACCGATATCCACTTGGATCAATCCTTCCTCCTTAGGACACAGTGGTCTCCATTGTGTTGAGTGCCCGAGGGAGAGGGAAAAGCGTTTGTTGAATATGCATCTTGATGAGTTGCTTGCCTTGTTGGGGAAGTTGTGTTGCTTAGCTTGTTGAAGGTTGTCAGGAACATGTGGCTGGAAGGGTTGGACCCTTTTAACAAGTCTGGATACATGAGGTGCCTATGTGCAGAAGGAATCTTTACACTTTGCTACAATCTTGTTGACCTGGTTTTGTTGGATAGAAGGTGCTTGGGTCGAGGCTATAGTAGTTACAGTATCCTTCTGTTCACCCTTTGAATAGATTGTGAAGAAGATGAATTTTGTAGTATGAGATACTACCTTGTGGCACTATTTAGGTGGGACAATAGTTGGAACTACCTCTGGTATTCTATAGAGATGACCCCCCAAAGTAACAATGACACTACGGGGTTGAGACTCATAAACAACATGGTGCTTCCACATATATGGTTGGCCCAAGAGAACATCACAGACATCCAATGGGGAAACATCACATAATAACTCATACTTGAAGACATGGATGCTGTATGAAAATCGACACTGTTGACTGACATGAAGATCTCATCCTCGACGAAGCCAACCGATGTTGTATGGTTGTGAGTGTGGTGTTGTCGACAATCCCAACTATTGGACGACCTCTGCTAAGATGAGGTTCTTATGGCTTCCACTATCAACAATAAAATGAAGCAAGGTCCCCTTCACCCACGTCTGTGAATGAAAAAGGTGCTCTCCCTCTTTAGGATCTGTTGGTTCTTTTGGTTGAATTGTTGCGATCACGACAATAGCAATGGGTTCTGTGTTGATGATCTATCTTTTACCAGTATTTTCAGAATCAGATTTTGAATCAGGGTTCAGATCCTTGTCTTTGATCTCGGCTACCAATGACTGTTTTGAGTGACATTCATCGGTGTTGTGCTAGGGGATTTTGTGGAAATCGCACCATTTTCCGGTGTCCTTCTTTGTCTTCCTGTGACCCTTCTTTACTTGTGTCTTGGACTGGTTTTTGGGAGATTGTTTGTTAGGGCCATTTTTGTCATACTTTGGTTGTTGTGGATTTGCAGACCCTAACTCCCGTTTGTTCTGGTGCTTAAATCTCTGCTCGATTTTAACAGCATATCAATAAGTAGCACTGAGTGATGAGATGTGCAAAAAATCCATTTCAGTTTGGATGTATCTATGTAGAGCCCCAAGGTATTTCAGAACCAAATGTCGTTCAGAGTATTTAATACCCAACTTGGTGCGCAAGGTATGGAAGGTAATAGTGAACTCCGGAACTGCTTGGCCCCTCTCTTGCCGCAGTGTGATCCATCTCATGTACTGGTACTCATAGTTGCCAACAAGGTAATACTGTTCCTTTACCGCATCCACAAAAAAATCCCAAGTGGGCTCGGCCCCATATATTCCAGACTCCTCTGGGGAAATTTTCTCCCAGTAAGTTTCCCACAAATGTTTGACATGGGGGAGAGCTTTAAGGAGTGCGAAGGTGATCTTTTCCCTGTCAAAAAAATTATGAACAGAGAAATAACCTTCTAATAGATTTAACCATTTGTCTAGGGCATCCACATCTATCAGACCTTCAAATACAGGAATATCAAAATTAACCTATACCTTGAAAGGAGAGATGATTCCAAAGTGGTTGTTTGATGAAGATGCGCTTGTTTCTATCGGCAGGCATTGAAGGATGTGGGAAAAATTCTCCATCATTTCGTCCCTATGTCACATGAGAGCTTGCTTAAGCAACATATTGATAGAATCGTCTACTCCATCATTTTTATTTTCTTTCGCCATGGAGGGTTTCTTGGGCATGCGAGAGAAATTGTCTTCAAGAGAGGCAAGCTCGATACCCAACTTGATATACTCTGACCTCGTCAGGGACATGCATTGAAAAATGATCAAGAGCAGCCTGCTCTGATACCACTGATCCAAATTATTTTCGGCACAAAATGAGAGAAAAGATATAATA
>SNQJ01S0204607.1:5479-16552 GCA_010110895.2 Picea sitchensis
CTCCAAAAACTGAAAGGTGACCACAACCAAGATTATAGGCATTTTCAATGCCTAATAATAAAGCTTTGAATTCAGTGACATGGTTTGTACAAGCAAACTCTAACTTGTAAGACAAATTATGAATTTTCCCTATAGGGGAAACCAAGATAATTCCAGCCCCACTACCTTCATCAGAGCGTGACCCATAAAAGTGCATGTGCCACATATCATCATCTAAATCGATTTGTTCCAAAGGAATATTATCCTCCTCAACAAAGATGGAATGTACTCCTAGGTCTTCCTCGATATAGTTTACACTAGGTTGTGGAACACTCTCTATGTAGGGTGAAATCCTTCCCTCTCTAAGGACCATAATGTTCTTACCATTCCGAGGAACGGATAAATTTTTCTTATCGAGTGAGAGTATCCACCTGTTAAGGCTTTCCAATCTCTTCCCAAGATAATTGAGTAATTTCTTACAGGTATATCGATTACCTGAATACTAAGGGTTGTCCTTATTTCAGTGTGTGTGCACAAAACTAAGGTTACATCTTTAATCTCACCTATGGTCGTTTGTTGTAGGCTATTATAGGAGAGCATGCTTCTGGCGTTTTCATTTGTACAAGACAAGCCTAGCTCTTCCATAATAATCTTCGACATCACACTTGGGCCCAAACCGCCATCAATGAGGCAACAATGGGTGATCTTATCCATAGTCTTTACAGAAATATTAAAAAGGGGGATTTTTTATAGGGTATCTAAAGTTATGTACACCTACTTTATTTACAGATTAATCCTCTTCGTTTACCTCTTCAGAAATATTGGCTACAATAGAAGATTTTCCTTCCATGAATTGTTTCAGATGCATCTATTGTTCAGGGACGGAAACCATGTCTAGAAGGGTTGCATCTACTTTGATCTTGGCCAATTGATTTAAGATATTGTACTTGGAATAGGGGAGAGGGGAATTAATTCCTTGACTCTCAGGAAACTTAGAAACCTGAGCAATAAAAGTGGGTGAGGATGAGCTCGGGCTAGAAGAACTGCGGGGAGGATCAAATTTTCCCTTGGGAGCATAGGCTTTATTCCTGGTATTGATGACCATGACATCTTCGGGCTCTATAAAATCTAGGACAGTGATAGTAGCTTCTAATGTCCTACCAAAGATCTTATCTCTGGCACTCTTCTTTACCTCACATCTGGTTTCCTCATGGTGTTCCTCACAGAAAATGCCACCAGGTGTTCGTTTGTAGTGACAATGTTATTTCCTGAAAACCTAGGAAGATGTTCTTTGAATTTAAGAAGTGGACGAGTAGTAGGTGCTAGCTTAAGAGGAGAGGAGACATGCCACGGTGTGGTTGTGGCGTCTTCTTCAAACTGAAAAAGCCCATACTTTTTTAATAACTTTGGTGGGATTGGTGGTAGATTGGACAGGGATATGGTGGTTGTATAAGGTACCAATTACTGATGAAGATGAAGACTGAGAAGATGAAGCACTTCCAGTGCCACCAGATCCACCACTAGATGCCATCTTCTGGATGATAGATGAGGGAAAGAAAGACAAACTGGATGAATCAGATAAAGTTATCCTTAGAGCACTTCGTTGGGTAGATAACACAACGTTCCTTCTTCCTATTTCAGCAATAGGATTAATTTCAGGTGATAAGCCTCTTCTTCTTCTAGAAACACGAGAGTCTAAGGACATGAAAGAAAGGCCAAAACTGAAGAAACAAGAAAGTTACTATTGATTTCTAGGTTGTCTACGTCTAGCTTCCAATCGTTCTTGAGCACTAATATCTCGTTCAATTGTTGCCCATGAATGGTTAAGCTTAACATGGGTATTAGCAGTGTCTAAAATGGTATTAAATAGATTCAAAGAAATGTCGATCTGATCTTGAAGATCGGGCTCAATATTGGGTCGCCTTGCAACAGGCACAGTCATTAAGAAATAAAACAGTCAAAGAATCAATATCATAAAAATAGATGTATCGATCAAAATCGAGTATAAAAATTAACCAGAGAGATATCGAAGAGTTGCCCAGTATTATCGCCAAATAAATGTTGAGGAAAATATATGAAATGATCTTACTCAAGCATTTTCATATTCTGCTTGGCTAAAGAAAAATAGACGGGAATATCACCCTATGTCTATAGCCATCAAAATAAAAATCCTAACTCACAAGTATTTATTACAATGGCTTAGGCTAGTATTTTTCACAATTAAAAGCTTGTTAGAAAATTCATTTTAATATGATTTTCTTAATATAACAATTGCTGAAATAAATGTAGAGATAGAAGTAAAGACACCAAGATGATAATCAAGACAGATGAGACATAAATCAATCCTTTATTACATGCCAATTCACCAAAGAGTCATTCTTTTTACAAAATTTCATGCAGAAATTCCGGACCAAATTCAAACTTAGAGATCCCCGATGGAACATATAAAAGGACCTCTGACAGAAAATCAAAAACTGAACTCTAAAAGTTGGATCAACTTGCAACAGATTGTTGCCCACTCGACTCTACACAATAGCCTTTGTCAGTCATGAAACTAATTCACAAATAGACAAGTCTACACAGACTATCAAAGATAGATCAACACCTCTGAAAAACAAGTGTGGGAATGATGTAATTCAGCCCTGAATCTCATTGTCTACAATAAGACCTTGTTATCATAAAAAATAATTAGGCTTGTGATAAATTAAGGAATGAATGAAAACTGAACTATCTCGGCATAAACTCAAAGAGAAAACCTTAGTATGCTTCTCCTTCTATCCTCCTCTTGTTCCTCCCTTTCCTTTTGCCTTTAAGAAAATCAGAATTGGTTGAAGTAGTTGAACTACCTCATTGGTTAAGTTAACTAAGAACTCAACCAACTTTTTAGTTAAGGGAGAAAAGTAATAAATCATAATAAGGGTTTTAAATAAATGATAACTATTAGGTGGGACCCCTTGTGACTCTCTCTAGTTGTTAACAATCATAACATAACTAGTTAATTAAACAAAACACCACTCCTTGTAACTCCCATCATCACATTCATTTTTGACAAATTATCTCATTGGTATTTGAAATTATTTTCAAAAAATAAGTATATTACCAATATATCCAAAAAACATGTTGTCCAAAAATCTGAACTCAACTGTTCTCAACACCAGACAAATAAATAAAACTTAAAATCCATATTTTCCAGTCTGTGAGGCAATCTTTCATTTGTTGCTAGGATCACCCTTTAAACTCTCTTAATTTGCCTTAGACTGTGTGGAGCCCTTAGGACTAATCTTCTTGATCACATGAGAGCACTCGTCCCTCAATTTCATGCGGGAGGATGTTGATTTATTAGAATCATTTGAAGATGGGGGAGGAGCAGTAGTAGCCTTCCCTTTGTCAAGGGCATGGTAGGCCTCGGTTTTCAACCTTTTGCTTGAAAAGCTCATTCCTGTATGCAGAATTTATTAGCAAATAGTTCCCTTAACAACCATACATGACAACTCTTTAAACTATGAAATAGACTTTGGCTCAGCAACATATCAGACTCATGCAATCCAAACCTTATAAATTGTTTAACTATTGTCAATGAGCAGGGGGTGAACAAAAGGTCATGGGATATGCAAGGGGTTTGTATTGAATGAAAAATGATAAAATGAGAGGGAAAGAAACATGGTTACTGCTCAAAGACCACAACAATCAACTATAACACAAATCGAAGAAAATATCACTGTAATCCAACCAAGAAACTGCGACTTCAAACTGCTTCAATACAAAATTCCTCTTGACTGTAATTAAATTTTAGAACAGGGAGTGAAAAATGAATGTGGGAAGGTGAGGGGGTTGTAATTAGCGAAAAGCGGAATAATGGTAGGGAAAGAGATCGAGTACTATTCATAAAATAAATTAAGTAATCCATACAATCATTCCAAATCAATGTAAAAGATCAACACCAACCAAAATGATCATTGTGCCAAAAGAACAACTACTGTGTAAAATTTAAACCATTTTGTGCATTAACTTGCTCACTATTCGTAGTCAATTTGTAACACAGTGTCACCAAAACAAGACAATATGTATTCCACAACAACTTGTAGATGATCTCTGCTCTTCTCATTTATCCATTTAACATTTTAAAACAATTTCCAAATGAATACACAGTCAATTATTTCTACTCTGTTCAGCGCCAACACCTCAACCACTGCCAATTATTTCAATCATCAAATACAGACACAAAAATCGTGCCTGATCTCGTCCTCTAATTCATTTAATAATTAGATTGTAATGAAATTATATTGTCACGGATCATGTGCTTATCCTTGCTAGGAAGCATGATATTCATCAATACACATAACGGATAGACACATACATCCATCAACAACTCAACCTAACATGTTGTAGGAAGGCCACACATACCCACGCATCACGCATGAAGCAATGATGTGACTTAATCAACTAAAAAAAGTGTTGGGTTATCAATTCAATAATCACAAGGACAATGACTGTGTATTCAATTTAACAATCATCCAATTAACCATGTTGAGCTTATCCATTCAATTATAATAACAAATGTAGTGACTATATACCAAAACCAACACCATTATCATATAATCAATGAGGCGAGCCAGTAATCAACTATGTCGACAATACACCACAAATCCATAACAACCAACAGTATACCCGGTAGGCCATAACGGTCCCCTCTATCAACACTCGAGCTTGAGAAATCAAGGGTTTTCTCTGTGGACCAACACAGGAATACTAGAGTCAACTCCTCTCATTGGTGAAAACCTCCAAGACAAAAGGTGCACACATAGGGTATACCACAATTTACTTCACGGACATGGTGACAATTCTCGTGACAGGAGAGGCTATGAGCAGAGGATCAAGGCTCCATTTTGGCCCTGTAACAATACTTAGCACACGCAGGGTATAACCCTCGTGGCTCTCCCAGCCAACCAACTAACAACGTTGAGACGAAATAGAGCTGAGAATAAGCAATATAACCCACTGCGCGACCATTAGTAGCATGAACAACCCAATACCCAAGTGAACAATGTACAGTGACACAAGGCGCTTCCAACACATTAAACCCCATAAAAGCCAAATACTGGGTATGGTGATACAAATGCGTGAAGACAAGTAGCCACTCGAAACCCTCCAACTAAAACCAACAAGGATGATAGAGAGCCTTTATGGCTGCTAACACTCGAAACGACCAATAACACTGTGACTTCAACCATTATTGCAATGAAACCCATCAACGATTCATTCTGGAAAAATATCACAAATTTACACAGTTGCCATACTTACGGAACGCACGGACCCATACATCCTCAGCCAAAAACTATTTCATAACCAGAGAATATCCATGGATTGTGAAAAGACATACCTGTAACAAAAATCACCTTAAAACACGAGCTTGGCTGAGCGGTTCTTCCCCTGCTTGAAAGTCTGAATCTAACCAGAGAAAAACACAATTTGAACAATAGCCCGACTAGGGTGGCAGCCAGCGGAAGGAGTAGGAGTGACGTGCACTAAATGCACGTCTCCTCCACTCTCAAACTCATTCAATTCCTTAGTACATGACAGCCCACTAATCCATTAATTCATCCAATTGAACCATGCATTGAAACCAACATCCCTTAATTTCCAAGAGTGCCACCCACATCACATATTACCATTTCCAACTATACGGTAATGCATATCAACTATGTTTCCATGTAACTCAATAAATCGCATAGTTATTATTTGTTAGCTAAGATTTACAACGATGCATATAGTGTAATATGTTAGTATAGACTAGTACCTTCGTTTTGCATTTTTGTTTATATTGCTTTGTTTCCTTTCAATTGCTCTTTATTTGTTGTTACTAACATGTATCTTTTGTAGGTGTCATAAGTAATAAATCCAAGACTAAATAGCAAAGGTAACAACAGATATCATAATCCATCATGGAATTCGAGTCTAGAGCAAGAGAACAAACGTGTATTATCCCTCACCCATTTGTCGTGAATAGGACCAGCATTGATCATCAATCATTCTCAATCTTGTAATCTGTGTCGAACAGCAATAAAAACATCTGATAAGAACCAGATCTGATCCTCCAACCTACAAGGGGGTCCCACCTACTAGTATTATATTAATTATTAGCTTGTAATTAATAGGCTTTAGCAACACTTTGCGGGTGAAATCCTCGTTGCAATGTTAATCGTCAACAAACTTCTTATGAATTTTATTAAGGGATCCGAATTGGATATGCATTTCTATCTATTGAACAATTTGAAGAAAATGGATTTATCCATACAACATAACCCCAAGAGTTTAGAAGGGAGTATGTTTCATTTTGGGTTGATTAAGATTATGATTGAAGCCAGACTTCATGAACATAACGATAATTGGGAGCAATTCCTATTTTGCAATTGCTTTGTTAAGGATCGAGTACAACAAGAGGTCAAAGGGTCGAAATGTAAGAATGCCAAAAGCAGGGTTTCTGGTATAGAGTCGAGGGTTTCCAAGTTGGAAAGCTTGGAAATAGAACATGAAGTTCCTGAATTAGAAAATATAGAGCCAGAAGAAGAGGAATTGGAGAATGCATAGGCAAAAAAGAATGTAGAAGCTGACAAGAAAAGCAATACACCAAAGCCTAAGAGAACGGAGAAAAAGAAGAGCATAAAACAGAAGACAAAAAAAGAGGTCAGGGTTTCGAACACTGAACCTCGAAAATATAGAGGAAAACCTCAAGGAATCACACCAAAGGAAATTAATAATGTCAAGGTCAACAATTTTAAGTTGGAAGAAGAAATAAGGGATGAAAATTCAAAATCCCGTGAACTAGGAGGCAAAGCATAGGCTGTGGAGAACAAGAAAAGAAAGACTGAGGCCATTATGCACAGGATGACTAGAAGTGTGATGAAAGGTTTAGTTGTACGACAGTATGACAATAGCCAAGCCCAATACAAAGAAGTCATTAAGATTGAATAATTTGATAAGGAGCAAATGAACGGTATAAAGGGGACAAAATCAAGTAAAAATCCCATGTATGAATCATTTCTTAGTCCATCTCTTAGTGTAGAAAATAAAATTTTGCCAACTTATGATTCTGATGAAGTAAATAAAGGATTTAATCAGTTCATGATTGATTATGAAATGCATGAAACTAACAAAGTTGATAAGGGACCAGTAATTGAACCAACATTCACATATTTAAAGGAGAAGCGAGTTGGAAAGATCAACAAGTTAAAAGAGGAGCTCAAGGAGTTGGCACTCCTTGATAATCATAATAAATCAGAAAATGCACTCTTGAAGGCCAACATTGCTCATTTACAAAAGGATAAAGAAAAATTGGAAGGTCAAAAGAAATTGTTAAAAGTGGTACATCCAAACCAGGCTAGGCAGAGTCAAAATCAAAAAATTCGGGAAAAAGTTGAATGAGATAAGGATTCAGGTTCAAGTCTCATCTTTAGGGTTGAACATTTTAATTGATGCTTCAGAAAGAGATTAGAAGGAAAAGGTTAAAGCAATTTTGAAATTTTGTTGGAGGAAGTAGAGAGTAGTTTTGGTTGCATGATGACATGCAACATATTCCGTGTGAGGGAGGTGTTGAGTCCTCAAAATAGACTTTTTGTCACTTGTGTATCCTAAATTTCCATCCAAAGCCTATACCTATGAGCCATTTTATATCTTATTTTATCCCTTTTTTTCCATCAATATCATGATCAACTACAAAACTTGTGTATTGAAGGATGTTAGAGGTAAATTTTCCATTTTATGCTTAGTTTCATTCTTCTTTATGCCATTTGATTTAATTAGTTATTATTTTTAATAAGTAGCTACATAATATTTGATTCTATAGCAACTCAAAATACAGTTATGTAGCCTAGCCATTTAACAGTTTTCTGGAACATAATCGTTCTTCTATAGGGTCGTGACCACTTCAGGACTAAACCCCGACTTGTGGGAGATGCCAAATTGATCCCTGAAGCTCATCCACCTATCATCTTACCCTAGAGATCCTCAAAATCAACACAAAATGAAATTCAAACATGCATTCAATGCATGTACAAGTGTCGGAGTTGTGCAAGTTGGATCTTCATCAAATCAACACGAGAATGGAACGAGATCGCATGGGATAAATTCAAGCATTATGTCATGAATTTCTCCAATACGCAGATGTTCAAGCCTATTCCATACATCCACGAAGTTGTTAGATCCAATTTAGCATATAGGCGTTGTATTTTATTTGTAAACAGTTTATGAGATCCGTGAAGTTGGATCTATGCAATCTTGTACACATTCCATTAATATGGGTTATCAGACCTCCATAGGGATATACATCTTTTGATATCAAACTATTGTGTAATCATATTGATGTTGAAATTAATATATTAAGTTCTGGATACTATGCACATTCGTGAGTTACATGTTTTGAGTTTATACATTTTAGTTCATGCGACCCTTGCTAAGTAGTGTTCCACGAGCCAGGAGGGCCCCCTGAGGAGGAGTATGTTGCTTGTTTGCTTACTGTTGGTATTGTTTTCTTATTCGATTGTGAAATTTTACATTTATGTTCATTTCCCTTATGCAAGTCCATTTATCTTTGTTTACAAAAGGTAACTAACATGACATACCTCAATTCAATAATGTATTGTTATCTCACCTGTAGGAACTCTCATTGCCTTATATGACTGAAATATTGTCATTAACAAACTAGTATATTGATGATCCTAAGTGTGTAGAATTATCCTTGTGTCTTTATTATTATGTTTCTGCATCATTGGAAAATACTTTATTCTTTCTACTTCTTAATAGAAACTTTATTTCTACAGCTAAGGCAGTCAACAATATTTCCTTATGCATAAGTAGATAGATTAGAAGGCTAATAACTACATATACTTTACATGCACTTCATCAGTTTACGATCCCCACGTTGATAATTTAATGTAGCAAAGTTCACCTAATTGAACTGAATGGTAGTGATACATCTCAAATTTAATTTAAAAACAAAGAAATCGTTAATAATGTTAACCATTAGCGTACTCATAATGCATTTTATAAATCAAACAACAACAACATCAACACGATATGAAAAAACATAATATACATGAGCGATATACATATCAATATACATGTCAAACATTCATCTCATCAAAATCAATAAATGTGTCATATATACATCTCAAGCCAAATATACAACAATCAATATACATGTCAAATACCACTACTAGCAAGGTCCATCACTAGAGCTAGAAGTATCAATGCCTCTGCTACTAGAGGTACAGGGTCTATTAGTACCCATGTCAGATAACAATGACGAAAGTGTTAGGATATTTAGACACTTTAGTGTTAGTTAATATCAACTTGGTCAAATGTGTCATTAGGTTAAAGTGTGTTTCTTAGTTTGTTTCTCTAGTATACATTTGCAATCCGATGGTCATGATATGTTCCCGACATCGAGTGATCTGACGAATCATAGTCTCCTCAATATTAACGACTACATTGATATGTGGATTAACACTGATTGGTCCATGATCTCTATTTAAAGAGCATCAAGGGTCGTTTTTCAATGATAGATTGTGAGAAAATTTCTCTAATAGATTTTATTTTGCATTAATAAATTTCCTCAAGTGGCCATGTTGGTTGGGGCTGTGGACGTTTCCCCACTGGGGTTTTACCATGTAAAAACACCAATCTGTTAATCTTTGATCTAGTTGTGTGAGTGATTGTTGAAGGTGTTCATTCTATGTTGGAATACATGTGTTGTTGAACAAAATGTAGAGTTTGGTATATCTCTCCACTAAGATCATGTGGAGGAGGGGGATCGATGGATGGTGTAGTTGGTGACACATGTGAAGGAGGAGGAGGAGGAGGACCAGTGGATGGTGTAGTTGGTTACACATGTGGAGGAGGACCAGGTGGTGGAGGGGATGTTGATAGATTTGGTGGAGGACCAAGTGGTGGAGGGGATGTTGGTCGATCTGGTGGAGGACCAGGTGGTGGAGAATCATGTGGTGGAGGATCAGGAGCATCAGCTTCAAAAGATGATCCAGAAGAAGTGGAATGAGCATCATCCCTCAAATTCTATATGAGGTTGAGGGCACCGATAACATGATGCATCAATGACATCATATCATGAGGAAGGGGCACCCATATGCGAGACAACTCTAGGACTTGTAATATCTCTCGAATGTGTACAGGTACCACTCCCCCCGTGGAAAATAGACCATATGTGGGATTCACCATCTCAGTTTGAACTCTTTGATCTGTCATGCATGGCATGCCAGGTATCTTTAATTGAGGTTGTTGAGTTGCCTCATCCATCTTCTCATTTTATTGGGGAGGCTCATCCCCAGCATATGTGCTAATATCTACAAAACAATAAACAATAATAATCAGGTAATTGAATACAAATGTTGCAATAAACTACAAGTGCATTAAATAAGACAAAATAAATGCAACTAGATTTATCAAAACATAACGATAATATTGTTTATATCATCTGGTGGCTCATCTGGAGTAAATAGGATGTTAAAACATCCTCTCCAATCCATCCCCACATACAAGTAATATACAATATCGAGGACAATATTGTCTTCTCCAACCAAGAAACCAAAAATCTCCCTACTAATTGGAGTACATGGCCACTCCAGCTGACCCCTATTGGGAAACAACTGCCCCCACGTGTGCATACTACATTAGTCGTAGGCCTAGGAGAGAAAGTGGGGTATTGTCAATCGAGTGACATGAAACCTCTCAAAAAAAAAAATTAATATCTCCCACACAAACGAGAAGAATCCTCCCATAAAAAACAGAGCGACAACGATCCAATATAAAACAAATTTTTTGCTAAAATATTTCTGACCGCCTACTCAATCGGGGCCTCTAAACTAAGCTATAGGCATATCACATCAAAGAGAAACTAATGCTCTTCCAATTAGAGGTAAAGTGTGTTAGTGTCCTGATAACAAGGGATAGGAACCTAACCTCCACTGCACCAAATGCATCTATCCACAACTGACCACTGACAACTTGGAATTCCATAGCGACAAAAATGTCTCGGTTGGCATATCTTTGCACATATGTCAGATGGCTCTCTCCTATAATCTC
>SNQJ01S0204608.1:13260-29812 GCA_010110895.2 Picea sitchensis
ATCAATTGTGACAATGAGCATGTAGAGACATGGAGACATGGCCATCGTTGATTTGGAAGTGAAATCATTGTGTGTGGGTGTAAAAGTCCTGAGAATATGCCCTGTATTCATCTCTTCGTTTCTGATCATTATACCAACTGGTTGGAAAAGCAATGAGAGAGGCTTGAAATAAATTCAGAATGCTTCTGATCTGCCCGTTTGTATTATTGGTGGAAGAGGAAAAATTCCCCATTTGGTTTTTGAAATGTTCCAACGCATCCGGAAACACAACATAACCATGTATTCAAAGAATTCGAAACCCCAAGGCAGTTGTGTTGAGATCAATCCAATGCCTTTTTCTCTCCAATAACTGTAAACATAATGAAGGACAACTTTTATCTCAGTTTGGAAATGTCTGTCGATCCCCAAACGTTCAACATTATCAACCATCCAAAGGTGTTGAAGGAGATCATCGATTGGACTCATTAATTCTCCATCTGCCATCGAATGTGAATTGAATATCTCCTTTACTTCCTCAACAGGTTTCTCATCACATTCATCGTATGAAGATGCCCCATAAGGCGATGAGAGAGATTGTATGAAATTATCATCCCACGGGTTGGAATGATGATCGCCTATTCATCTTTGTACACCATCATTAAATACGGTAGTGCTCAAAATCGTGCTCTTGGAATCAATAAGAAATTATACCAATCCGGTGATGATCATAAGAATTGATAATATCAATAGCGCAAAGAAATCCAGAGAAGTTGTGAAGAGAAGTGGATGCATCCAATCTCTATTTATTAATGGCATTGACTTTGGAACATAATTTAATCATTTAATGGTGAAATGACCGATCGCTTCAGGATCTGGATTGACTGCGCATGCATAATCTATGACACAGTTTGATACGATTCCTCTGAGTCCAAATGTTGAAAGTGAGTTCTTGATCTTCCCATCTCTCCCAGATGCCACATCATGTAAAACAACAAACAACCAATTAATTTCAAATCTGAAAGTAGATACGATCATTTTGAAGCGTAATTGGAGGGATACGTACTGGTTGTTTACTAATACAGGATGATGTGTTGGATCAAACAAATAAAACCATGTTTCCAATAATAGGCAAGCCAACTAATCATCATTTTTTAAGTGATTGGTTTTGATTTGATTTGAAAGAATTTTTTCATATGAGGTGGACGATCGACAACTAAACTATGCCGATATAGGCAGTTGAAACTATCATGAAGAATCATTCGAGCGAGTGCTTTAACCTATTCGTAGGAATAGTTACATTTTAACTTGATTTTCTTGTTTCATTACAAAAGATTAATCTGCTGGTCAAAGTTGGATTGTGAACAAAAAACAAAGGGTTTGTAATTCAATTAATCATAGTTTCAGTTTCGTTTTGTTTTTTATTATTTCCTAATGCCACTATTATTTTATTATTTGCAGATTGCAAATTTATTCAATCATTGTTACAACAAAAACGTCATTGTTTCAACAAGTAAAATTTCGTTGTAATAGCATGTAAAATGTCATTGTACCAACATGTAAAATGTTGCTATACCAGCATGCTATAAMAACATGTAAAAWTTTTGTTGTATTARCATGCTATATCAGCATGTAAAAATTTCGTTGTATCAGCATGCTGTAACATGATGTAAAATTGGTTTTGTTTTTATTCGSCTAAAAATTTCTTATTGTGTTTATTTGCAGGGAAAAAGATGGAYGCAAAAACATTCATTCCTAAAATCAAAATCATCCCTCTTTTCTAATCCTCGTGATCGCACAAAGCATGGAGGAGAGCATACTTATTCTAGGTAAAAGAAAAATATGATAATGAAAACAAAAACTGAAAATGAAATCCTACCTACTCTATGCCAATTAAATCTTAGAAAGCAATTACGTGTAGTAAAATAACCAATGGAGCCAAGCACACAACAGTAACAAGAATATGTTATCTTTCAATTTCGCAACTAAGGGTCAAAAATATGTATAAGCATGTGAAATTTGTTATTGAAACTCTAAATTAACAAAAGAAAAATTAGAAGAATCTAACCTGGTAGTCGCTTGAAACCATCGTTCAATATATCTTTTATAGGCATGATTTCCCTCACTCAGATTATGCTGCAGCTCCTCATTTTCCTCCTCACGTTCCTTAGATGTTGATTCCTCATTCATTTCTGGAGGAGTATTTAAGCTCTGGGCTGCTATCAAGATCTCCTCTTCCTGAGAAGAAGAAATCCCAGCTTTCGCAAGGATCTAAGCGAGTTGTTCCAAGATGACACTCATAGTTAAATCATATTTCAAAAGGGGTTCTTAAAGAACCCAAAAATAATAAAAAAAACTGAAAATCACACTTGTTGAAACACATGGAAACCTCTTCACAGTTTCAAAAATTGAAATTGCAGAAATTGAAATTGCTAGAATTGAAATTGCAGAAATTGAAATTGCTAGAATTGAAATTGTAGAAATTGAAACACTCCCTACATGACCTTACCCATATTTCACCTCAGAGTTAGGAGCATGACTAATCACACTTGCATGAAAATTCAAACTAAACTTTAATCCATCGTGCTTCCCCGACAACGACGCCAAACTTTTAGGTGGAAATATTGTCATTTAATTATGTTGTAGTACTTTCCCAACTATTTAATTTGTCAATCCGAGGTTTTTAGTCTTACAAAGAACACACACTATATATGCAGGACTGAAGTAGATGTAATCTAATATAAATTTCTGAAATGAAATTAATCTAGGAAAGCATTGAAAGACTAACTAGGAAGGCAAGAAATTAATCTAGGAAAGCAATACAACATGTGAAGAATTGAATGACAAAAGACATATGTGAGCTCACACAATAAATCAATATCAAATTATATTAGAAGAATCAAATGACAAAGCATGAAAGAGTAACAATGAAAGAATCAAAGCTAAGAATCCCCTTCTCCTAATTACAAGAATAAATTATGAATTACATGACTCCTTCATGAAGAGAGAACATTCTCTTATATACATGAGTGTCATAATGACAGATCCATTATTCTCTCAACCACTCTCAACTACTTTCCCATTATTACGAGATATGATCCCTTCAAATCCTCCATACATCTCTCACATCTCTTAGATAAGATATGACAACCAAATCTTCTATGATCTTCTCTCTTTCAAATCTTTAAGTTTGAAGATGTAATTCGAATTTGAGGATAGGTGGTGAATTTTGACTTAGTTGAAATATTCAAATATGCCTGCACACATCATAAAACTCATCCAACCTTGCGATATAATGAAAATATGTTAATTTTTAATATTTAATCACAAATTCACTTACAATACTAAAATGAATAAAGTGGAAAATAATAATGTGAAACCGAAATGTATTTATGAAAATGTTATGATGGAAGGTGAATGGGATGATGAAATGTAAGGAATAGTGAAGGAAAAGGTGGATGAAAATACGATATTTCTGAGGCCCAACATCGATTATGTTGAAGGGCCCAAGAGGAAATGTGCACAGGTTGACTATTTTCCCTCTCCTCGAGAGGCTAGTCAAGAAGTAAATATCCTAGGTCGTTGGAGTCAACGAATGCCCCTCAATCAAGAACGCCCCTGCGTCTAGGTGCCAGTAATCCACCAAGGCATTTAGTAGCCTGGTTTGTGCCCTCATAAGTAGACACTGGTAGAACTTCCATAGCTCGCATTGTTTTAATGCGACAATGGAAACATGGTCCTCATCGACCAAGATATCAATCTCCTCATGTTCCCTCTCCCTCTAGTGGACATACATCATGTTACATGACAAGTTCAAGGGGAAGTTAGCTCTTGCATATTTTATTTTTCCATGCTTTTGAGGTTGTACGTGGGCTGTTTTGGACACATTCGTGTACATCCATGGGCATATTGTTTTCTGCCCGCGAATGTACATGGGTTGTCCTTGGACAACCCGCGTACACATACGGCCGCCCTTTTTTAAGAGAGTGTGCCCCCAAAAAAACTAAAAACAATGCATAATTGAAGACTGGAAATGAAAGAGGGATGAGTTTATACTTACTTGGTCCAAGCGAAAGTTCATTTCATCATTTGAAGTTTTCGGAATCAACTCTTTTAGCAAAGGGGTATTTTTTATCTTTTGGTTAATTTTCAAATTGTAATGGTGAAAATGAGTTGTCAACTTCTATTTATAGACTTTTTTGGCCCTTTTTGCCAGTTTTTTGAACCCTTTTGTCATTTTTTCTGGCTTGAAAATCATTTAATGTGGTTCTTGAGTTTCTTGTTGGATGTTACAATGCACTTTGCTTTTGGTTCGGTAACATTTTTTTGGGATATGGGTTACTTTTAAAGTGCCTTTGGTAAAAGCCATTTTTTCAACTTTTTGCATATAAATTAGGATTCCACTTCCACTTTTTGCACCTCGTTGTCTTTTTCTCTTTTCCATAGGATCTATCCTACTGAAGTGTGACATAGACCATATTTGTTGTTTTAGAAGTGTCATGATTAGGTGGTAGAGCCTGCCTCTACATGTATGCCCTAGATAGTTCCTTGTTTCATTTTAGCGTCCATGCTATCTCTAATGACTTTAGGTTCGGGAGTCCTTGTTATTCCTATCATGATTACATGATTGAGCCTCATTCGTTTGATGCATCATCACTCTTGGCCTCACCCTAGGGAATCCCAAAAATGAGCGTACTTTGTTGTATTTCAAGCTTTCTTTGAGATTCGAAAGCAACATCCAACGAGACTACATTTATGATTTTCAATCTTGTCTGGATTAATGAAGAAAAGTAAACTCTTGGAGTCTTCTTTTATCCCTTTTCAGACTCTCTAAACATGAAAATATTTCCGAGCGATCTAGTTGTCCTTCACGCTCACCAAACTAAAACTTGAAGGCATGTCTGTCCGACGGTAGTTTACCCCTTTTCGGTCCGGATGGTCAATTTTACGAACAAAGGTATACTCTAGGAGCTTCGGTTCTCTAGAAGAGTATTATCATGTATAATTTTAATCCTTTTTCGAGCCCGAGGGACTAAATTTACGAAAAAGGAACATTTTCCTTGGTTTTGGTTTATCACCTTTTTTGGACCTTGGAGATTACTTACGAAAAATGAACCCCTATGGAGTCCATAGTTAAGCTCTTTTCGGTCTCCCTAAAATTGAAAAGATGAACGAGTTACCTTGTTCCTTCATACTTGTTAAATTGGTCTAGAAGAACATCTACTGGCATGGGTTTACCCCTTTTTCCAGCCTGTGGATTATGAAGGAAAAAGGTACACCTCAAGGGATTTGTCTCGCTGGGAGAGTTCTCCTCAGTAAATTTAATACTTTTTTGGGCTAAGGAGACTAAATCTAGAAAAAGGTTGTGAGTCCATAGTTAAGATCTTTTCAGACTCCTTAAAATTGAAAATATTGTCGAATGATCTTGTCTTTGTCACACTCGTTAAAATGGTTTTGAATAGACGTCTTTTCGATGCTAGTTTTCCCCTCTTTCGAACTGACTAGACTATTTTCGAAAAAGGTACCTTAGTGGAGTCTTCTTTTACATTTTTTCAGACTCTCTAACCATGAAAAACAAATAATCTTACCTTCTCTGGGCTCGTTAAAAATGACATTGAAGGGGGTTTCATTGTGTCTTGTTAATCGCATTTGCATCTCTTCATCTTTGGCCTAATGTCGGCTGCAAGTTTCTCTCAACTAAACCTTTGAATCATTCCTTATACGCAAGCCTTGTAGCATTTTTCCTCTGCGACTTGACACCTTGACCCGTGGAGGAATTTTCCTTGAGTGTCCTTTTCCTGCACACGTCCCTTGCTCTGAGCATTAGCCTATTCCTTGCACTTGGAACTAATATTCTTGGGACACTCATTCCTCCTTTGTAACGTATCATTATTTTATTATTTTTCAAGTTCTCTAAAAAATTGAAAAAAAATAAAAAATAAAAAAACCCAAAATGAGGGGATGAGAAATATATATTCTTTTTTGGCAGCACAATGAGTCGCCATTGGAAAAAGCACATACTTTCCTTTGTTTGTCAAGATTTTGGATCTAATATGACCTTAGGAAGACATTCTCACTACATAGAGCTGTGTCCTCCTCTGCTTGGTTACTGTTCAAAAAACATGGAGAGTTTGCGTTGCCTCTTGCATCGTGAACTTATGTCAATGTCATGCTGCCTGAGTCTGATCATATTTCATGCTATTGTCCAAGGGAAGTTTCACTCAGCTTGAGTTGGCCTTTCTACAATTTTTCTCTTGACCTCATGCCCGACCATCCCAAAAGTACAATCGAGTCCTTGTTCGAGATCAATGATGTTCTCTTCCTGATCGTTGAGATCCTCTTGTATTTTCCCGACGAATTGTCTAATACCTCTAGGTAGTGAATTCATAAACTCATATTTCACTCCTACGGTTACAAATATCTTGGGGATTGTTTCTCGATCCTTGAAGACCTCATTTCCAACCATTGGAAGTTATTGGCTTCTTGAAGATGGATGCTATACTTGTATATCTTTGATTTTGAGATATAGATCCGATGTGTATTTCTTGCCGTGACACTTTATATAGTTATATATGACATGGATGTGTAATTGTTGTTGGAGAAATACATGATTTATTTCATCCCAAGAATGGGTATGGCTGCCTCAAAGAGACAATTGTTATTTTTTCAAATGGCACATCCCAAACTCTGGTCCCAAAGCTCCTTTCGTTTAAGTACTTTGGTGAAGATTTTAGTATATTTCGTAAGTATATTCTCTTCGACTGACACATTGAGAATCTGTTATAACCCTAGATTTATCTACATATCTTGATCAAAATATGGACCATGGGTCAAATTTTAGCTCAAAATCAATGTTCTCGGAATTGCCTCGAAACAGATGTGGCGTAAAATTTTCGTCATCATGAACTAGCGCAATTCATTTCATCAAGCGGACATCGAGGCGAGAGATATTCGCGATCTATCACGAATCGTCAAACCAGTAAAAATGGATGTTGACTATGCGATGCATGCAGTCTGTCTGGGATCTTGGCCATTGGCTTGAGCCGTACATCTTGGCGTGGTGACCGTATATGATGGCGTGGCAAAGGTTATGTGAGTTTTAATGGTTGGCAGTTGTGGTTGAATCATTTGACGACATGTGGCAATTTCTTGGTAAATGGCGTGGTGCCACGTGTGGCCAAGTCATGAAACGCCCGCATCGCGCCTTTATTGGCTTGGTTTGTTATGTAAAACTTTATTGGAGGTGGTCGTGGGATTCAACGGACCTCCCGGCCCAACTAAACCTTAACAAGTCGCGCTTGAGCCACTACATCTCATTGGTTTTTTAATATATGATTTCAAAATTATAATAGGATTGCGTTTTATATGTATGTCGGAGAATTGGTAGGGCCTAACTTCTGATCCCGATGCGTTTGCATTGTCATATGACCATTGCATATATATATAATGTGCGTGAGTGTATGTGTTGGCGTGTGGTTTATGTTGTATGTTGAGCCATGGTCACATTGTTATTTCATATGACCTTTCTTACATGGAACGCATGTGGGGTTTTTACAAAAATTGTAACCCGTGGTTTTTGTTATATGACATTTAACCACAATTATAATATATTGTGTGGGAGTGTATTTCAAATGGAGCCCTGGTTCTATGGGTAATCCACATGACCAATGGTTATACCACATGCGTGCGGATTTTTTACATTGCGGTTCCAACGGTTGGCACGGTTTTGAATGTGCTCGGTACTTGGCGCTTGGCCCATTGGCTCACCGTTGGCGGTTAGCCCTTTTGCACTAGTCCGAGGTGGTATGGACCTCGTAGTACTTAAGTGCTAGTAGGTTAGAGGCTGGGAGAGCACCTTAAATATCCCTCGGTTTACTTGTGCTGATTCATGATCTTGAATTTTCATGCTATTTATTGTGTGTGTTCCAGGTTCATTCAACAAAGGTGCGTTTTGTAGAACCGGTGGCAGTAGCTTGAGGAGGAAAATGGGAGGAGGCCTAACTTCTTCATCTTTTGGCCGATTGAGGGTATAAAAAAAGCCCAACTAGGGTTTTTTGTATGTTCTGAATCCATTGACACTATTATCAAGGCCGTGCAGAGACTTCTACTATGGGTTTTCACCATTGGAAGTTTCCAGCAAGCTCTAGGGAGCTTGAAGCCCTCGTGTCGAGGACATGGTTTGGTGAGCCTATGTTTGTTTTACGTGATTGAATAATAATTTTTGGCTAATTGTTATACTATGAGCTTACATTGGGATAGGTTTCAAGGCTGTTGAGGACTTTTCTGGTGGTTTTCAAAGATAAACTAAGGAAAGCTTATGGCCACATGTAGAAGAGGTCATGCGAGCCATGATCCATGATCGTTTCGATTCTAATGAATACATTTTTGGGGTTTTTTGTGTTCCGATCTCAATGGTATAGTTTTTTTTCCATTTGGAGTTGAGCAACATCTTGTAAAGAACTTTTGAAAAATTAATCGAGAGCCAAGTTTATTGATGGAGGCTCAAGGAGATGCTTGGGAGAAGAGTGAACTCCTTTATCATGTTGTTCTTGTTGTGAGTTTGATAGTTTGAGATTCTTTTCAAGTTGTGTTCTTTGTGTATTTATTTCAAGTAGATATTTAACCATCTAAAAGAACATTTCCTCACCACTAAGGCATTCAAGAAGAGTTGCATGAACTTAACACATAATATATCTTGCATATCTATACACACATGAAACAAGATCCTGTAAAGTTTATTTTATTGGAGTAGAGGGTGCTTGCATAGTATAACAAGTCAGCCTTCTATTTCGGATAGAATTAATTATCGAGCATAGTTTGTTTTTCTCATGTATTTCCTGCATTGATAGCTTGAGATTTAGGCGTTGGTATTGTGCAAGTTCTGTTTTGAAGTTTGATATCTTGTAAGGATGGAGGAAGCTTCAGGCATTGATAGTTCTTATACATCTTCATTATCTAAATTATTTGATAAAGAAGAGATTCTAAATATGAGATATTTGATGAAAGAGGTGTGTGAAGACAGAAATAAGCGCATTATCCATGAAGCGGTTGATGGCCATGAAGAAGGAGAAGTCAAACCTTCTTCAAAGGTTGCAGAAGATGGAGACTCAACTCCATGAGGCAAAGGAAACCCTGCAAATTACATGCATGAACATAAGGTATGCAATGTTAGTTTATCTTCTAATTCCTCTGAAGATGAATGTTTGGTATTTTTGAAAGTCACACAAGAGGAATAAGGTCAAATTATTATTTAAAATGGAGGCTATGAAGGTGAGGGTTAGGAAACATGCACAAGGCATTGTTGAGCCTATTTTTGTTGAAGAAATACCTAAGTATTGTGGTCTTGGATATGAGCGAAGAGATGGAGCCAAATTCCAAAGTTGGGGAGACAAGGGAAAAAGTTCCAAGTATAAGTTTTGTTTCGAGTTTACCTCCTCAAGAAGGCTTTAAAGGTGAAAGTTCAAGAACTTTGTTGAAAGTTCAATCCCTCCGACATGCAAGGCTTGTGTTCAAGATGAATGTGAATGTGAGAAAAAAAAAGAGTTGTAGCGGTATTGAGACAAGAAATTGTTGATGGTCTTCAAAGAAGAGCTTGCCAACTCTTCAAATTCACCTCCTCAAAGAAGAGGTGATAAAGGTGAATGTTCAAGGTGATATAATTCTGTTTATCATTGATTTGCATTTGATTGTGTTAAGCATGATAGATTTGTATGTAGAAATGGAAGAAAGAATCCATGTACATATTGTAGTTTATATAACCATAATGTTTCAAAATGTCGGAAAAGATTAACCGCTTTCAAAAAACTTTATAAGCAAAAGACAAAGCGTGAAAGGAGGATGCAGAAGGTTTGCACTCATTGTCAAAAGCAGGCTCATCTCATTGACCAATGTTGGACCTCGCATCCAACCACTCATCCACAACACAAGAAGCGGTTGGATAAAGGGTGGGAGAAGGAATGGAAGAGGAGATTCCATCATTGATGTGATCCAAGATGATTCACAGAGGATGATGTTCAGCGAGAGAAAAAAGTCACCGTTGAATTGGCTTGAAAAGAAATGGTTGGATTTCTTGAGCAGAAGTAAGGCTTTCATTTTTACATTGCTTAAAATACTTTTAGTGTTAGCTGTGTGCATTTATACGGAAGCATGATAAGTTCGCGACAATTTATCACAACTTGTGTGATGGAAGTTTGCATGTGAATTCAATTCATTTTGAAGGCATTTTATTGTTGCATAAAATTCTCCGGGAGGATGTAAAGATGGATATGATGTTCACTTATTACAACCATATATCTTTTTCATCAACATTACGTCTCATATGCTACATGTTTTGGGTTATGTACTTATGTTTATACTGGAAGGAGAGTTGAAGAATCATGCATGCATTTGTTTTTATGTATGTGTAAGAAGTGAACACAGTGATGGTTCATCATGAGTGATTCATGATTGATTCATGATTATGTATCATGTTTGCAATGGAAGCTTGTCAGTTTGGGAAGGTCGAGATGTTTCAAATGAGTTTCATTTGTGTCGATATTGTCCCTTGACTATGTGTTAATAGATCATGTTTTTAGACTTATGTTTAGTCAATGGTGTTTTGTTGAAGCATAAGTCGAATTTTAGGTATCAAGATCACGAGGAAAATGCCATGTTCTTTGATGAAGTACATGATGCGCGACAGTTTGTTTAAGAACAAAATATTTTGTTGGAATCATTTTCAGTCTTGTATAATTTATTTTCAAGATTATTCAGTTTTCTTAACATGACAAGATATGCGCGGGAAATTTTTCGCGACCATTGGAGAGATGATTGTATTCATTGATTCAAAAGAGTTTGAAAAAGAGATGGACTTGATTCTTAGTGGAAAGGTTGGCATTCTTCCAAACACAAAGAGAACGGTCGTGACGGCCGAGGAGAGTAGTGGTTGAAGGACACCGGATTCTGATCACCGGGGCATGTCCAGTATCCGGTGATTATCGAAAAGATTTTTAAAGTGAAATTGATTGATATACTTGAAAAGAAATGGAATAATCATAATGCAGGGGTCCAAAATCCTTCGATTGGGAAGGTGTGATCAAGAATCTAAGGCCAGGGAGTCAAATTTTTAGCTCAAAAACTCAACATTCTGGAGTACCTCAAAACAAAGCGTGGCGTGGGCCTCGTCATTATGAACCTAACGCAATTCGTTTCGTCTCAAGCGGATGTTGGGAGTGAGATATTGCGATCTGTCACGAATCGTCAAGCGGGTAAAAATGGATGTTGGTATGCGGTTATACTGATCTGTATGGATGATGATGACGTGAAATGACCGTACATGCTGGCGTGGCGAACATACGATGGCGGTAAGAAAATATTTATGTAGCATTTGATTGGCTAGCGGTTGGTGAATGGAGTTGATGACATGTGGCAATTTCTTGGCAAATGGCGTGGTGCCACATGGCCTAGACATGAACGCCGCGTGGCACCTTTATTAGCTTGGTTTGTTATATAAATTTTATTGGAGAATTAGGTAGAGTTTAGGGCCCTCGGACCTCCCCACCGTTTTAAAGCCTTAACAAAGTCCGCCGACCACTCATGCCATCCATTGGTTCTTGTTAACTATATGATTTCAAAATTATATGAGTTCGTTTTATATGTATGTCGTCGGAGAATTGGTCGGGGCAGCCTTATGTGATACATTGTCTATGACCATTTCATATATATGTATGCACGCGAGTTGGCACATGGTTTTTGTTGTATGTTGAGCCACGGTCACATTGTTGTTTCATATGACCTTTGTTACACGGAACGCACGCGGGGCTTTTAAAAAAATTGTAACCCGTAGTTTGTTATATTACATATGACCTTGTTATAATATTTGTGCGTGGGAGTGTATTTCAAATGGAGCCCGTGTTCTATGGAGGTAATCCACATGACCGGTGGTTATACCACATCTTGTATGATTTTTTACATTAGGTTCCAACGGTTGGCGATTTTGAATAAGCTCGGTACTGGCGGCCATTGGCTCATTGGGCAGTTAGCCCTTTTGCACTAGTCGAGAATTAAGTATGGACCTCTGCTTATTGCCCTTGGTGCTAAAGCGGTTAGGGGATGAAAGCGTATAACCATCATATGGTTTCACCATTGGTAGCCAGTTCAGCCGGTGTTGAGTTTTCACACTATATATTGCATGTGAGCCAGGTTCATTCAACGAAGAGGGGTGCGTTTTGTAGAACCAATGACAACAAGCTTGAAGGAGGAAAATGGAGGAGGCCTAACTTCTTCATCTTTTGGCGATTGAGGTGTAAATAAAAGCCCAACTAGAGGGTTTTGAACGTCTGGATGACTTACTTTTATCAAGACCATTTGAAGACTTCTTCTGCAGTTTTTCACCATTGAAGTTTCAAAATGCTCCAGGGAGCAGGCCCTCATTGATTGGGACATGGTTTGGTGAGCCTATGTTTTGTTTTCTATGATTGAATAATCATTTTTGGCTAATCGTTATGCTCTGAACACATTGGGATAGTTTTGAGGAGGTTGTTGAACTTCTGGTGTTTCCAAAGAGAAGCTTAGGAAGCTTAGTTACATGTAGAAGAGGTCATGCCGGATGAGCCGATCCGTTTTGAGTTCTATTAGTCATTTTTGGGGTTTTATGTGTTCTTATCTCAATAGTGCAGTATGTTTTCATTGGGGTTGAACAGCAACTTATCAAAATAACTTTTGACAAATTAATCGCATAGAGCCAAGTCCATTGATGGAGGCTCAAAGGAGATGTAACTAGGAGGGGTGAACTCTTTTATCATGTTGCTCTTGTTGTGAGTTTGATGGTTTAGTTGCTGAAAGTTGTCTTTGCTATGTATTTATTTCAAGTACATATTTAACCATATAAAAGAACATTTCCTCACACATACATTCAAAGAAGATTCATAAACTTAACACATAAATCTATCTTGCATACATTCAAAAGAAGATTCATAAACTTAACACATAATCTATCTTGCATTTGGCCCTCTTACTTGCATGTTTTTCCAAAGCCATCACTGAGTTGCTCTTCTAAAAAACCCATTTTTTGAAGATGTATGCACCCTGATCCACTACTTCCCATGTACATACGCTTGTTGCACCACCACTGACCATGTACATATGCATGATGCACCAATACAACCCGTGTATACTTGAAAAAGTTCCAAAAAATAAAAGGTTGCAAGCAATTCATTGACATTACTGGCTATTGGGTAGTTTCCCAACTAATCCACTGCATATAGTCCGTCACCCAATCGAATAACCATCCCTTTCCTATATAAAAGGAGGTGTTGGGGTCTCATTCCACATCTAGACATAATAATAGTGAAACATTGCGTGTTTCACATCCCCTCCTTGCCCCAAGCATTTGCAACCCTTTTGTGAGAATTGCTTCAGAATTCCCCAATTTGCCTTCCTTCCTCCATCATAAACCCATTATACTTCCCAAGAAGAAGGTTGAGAGGAGAAGATTATCGGAGGTGCACTTGGAGTTTGGTGAAGAGGATCCAAGACCAGGTTCATGGAGAAGTAGATGACTTTGGTTGTAAGTGAATATTGTATTATCAATAAAAGAAGTATTTTTCCTGTCCTGAAACATGATGTGTCGAATGTTTGCATTTGTTTTATGTTTTTATTCTAACACCCAACCCTTATTTATGTATTAAATGTATTCTTGTAGCTTTCTGTTTGTCTGTCTTTGAATGCAGACCAGCCTTGGGAGGAGGTTTGCAGTCAGAAAATCCTTCAAGCACAAGAGGATCGTCACCGGACGTAGAGTAAAGGTACAATTACCTGATCCTTCTCATTTTTCTTTTCTTGCATAATTCTGGCGTATATTCGGGGTAGTTAGAGAATTAGGAGACTTTTAAATGGTTATTGATCTGCCTACATTGTAAACCCTGATGTATCCATAGGGGGGGTTTTCTTGCTAGCACCGGGCTTGGCTGTTGGAACGATAATTTTCTCGATGAATTCAAGTCATTTTGTTGGTTCATACATTCTCTGTTCATTACAGGTCACGATATATTTCATCACTCATAAACTTCGTGCCATGAGGATGAAGTCATTTCCTTAAAATTTGATGTATCATCTAACTGTAATAATTATACAAAGATTTGATGTTATCTTTGGAATTGGATTGTAATGGTTGCTTCTCTATAAAAGAGAGATCCTTTTATAAGATAGAATAGATAGAGAAAATGAAATAAAGCACAATTATGCTGTAAGTGTGGTTCTAGAATGACTGTGGATTGTACCTCCATTTTTATGAAGCAATGAGATAATTTTTGTTTATAGATTATATGTTTGTGTTTACATCTTCTCTACTGTAAGTTTTCTTAAGAGCTACCTTGTTGGTACGACAAGGGACCACCTATCCAACTAAGGTAAGTCTCGTTGTAATTAATTGTGAATATGATTCTGATTTTCTATATGTGTATGTGTGAACATAATACTTTTATGTTTTGATTATAACATTTAGCCCCTTATCCGTTATGTTTCAATGATGCATTTTGAAATAGGTCCCATGGATGTATGGTAAATTTGAATAAGAGAGAGGGTTGTGTGTGAGATCTTTGAGTAGTGATTTGACATTTTTGTGTGAGTATGCGAGAATAAGTGTTCATTTTAAAGCACTTTAAATGTTTTGTCTAGACAAACTCTATAGTGTTGTTTTCATTATGAAAATCTAAGGTTGGGTTGGATATCCATTTTTCACCATACACGAGTGTGTAATGGAGAATTATAGAATACTCAACTTTCTTTCACAGAATTGATTAGATTACACTTTGCATACCTAGGTACTATTAAGACCTCCATCTCTCACCATACATGCACTTATAATGGAGTGTTTTTACCCTGCCTGTTAGTTATTTTAAGCTCAGTTAAGATTACAAAATGTTAATGGTTGTTTGTGTGGTTGTCCCAGGAGATATAATCATAGCTCATATCTATCTTTAATGAGCCATCAACGAGCAAATCCATCCCCTGAGTAAGAATTCTGAGTTATACATTTTTTGATCAGTTTTTCTTTCAAAATTTTGAATTGTATGTCAGGAGTGTTATTTGAAAGGTGTGAAACAGTGTATTTAGTTTCAAAAGTGGTTTATTACATAGACTATACTAAAAAAACATAGACAATTATCTGTTATTGGTACATACAATACATCAACTCTGTTGATTACGAAACCAGATTGACATATTAAATGATTACAATTTATTGAACATATAATCGCACCAACATTTTGGCGTCGTTGTCGGGTGTAAGGTAGCTAGAGAGGTAGTGGGGGGGCCCAGAGGGCCCATAGTGATAATAGTGGAGGTAATTCAATGTAAGGTGTACTAGGTTCACTATATTATTAAATAAGGCCCACTATGGTAGTTAGATATAATAAATGGGTAATTAGATATAATAAATGTAAGAGGACTTCTTAGAAGGTTCTACTTCTAGAAGATTCCTCCTCTAGAATGTTATTAGGTGATGGTAGAACTATATAAAGGGATTAAAGCAATGTAATGAGATATGAAGAGAAATATTGTATTTGGAGCAGTAACTTAATAGGAGGATGCCCCCTTGAAGAGACAATTGAATAGGAGAGGATCCCTTCCATAATAGGATCCATTGTATGGTGTTGCCCTACCTCAAGGGTTTTGATATAATAAAGTTGTGTTTTTATATATTGTTCTTCTATATCTATTGTGGTGCTTTTGTATTCAACATTGGTTTCTTAACAAGTGGTATCAGAGCACTTTCCTTGGGTAGACATTGTGGACAAATATTTTTTATTTTTGAAGATTTTTTTTTCGAAGCAGAAAAAAGAAGGTCGCGACATTCTCGAATATTTTGGTATATTTCTGTGCACAATTTTCCAAAAAGGGTTATATATCTAATTTACTCTCATAAAAACACCTAATTTGAAAAAACAAATCGTCCAAAACGGAGTCCGGGAAGTCAAGATATTGAAGTTTTAAAATCTGCAAATTTTTTGGATTTTTTCTGCGGACGACGGAGAGACTTTTTTTATTTCTGTCGCATCTGGAGGCCGAATTTGCCCAACTAAATTACATATCTGAGTTCCTCTCACAATTTCACCCAATTTCAAAAAAACTATCATCCAAAACGGAGTCTGGGAAGTGAAGTTATGAGCATTTTAACTTCAACAATTTTTTAGGGTTTTTCCAGAAAAAACCGCGATTTTCTGCCGTAACTTATTGGGTGAGTTCACAAGATGCTCAGATGGCTATTTCTTCTCAAAATATGAAAGAAATTATTGAATCATGCAAATTCCAATTGTTTCACACATTAGATGACAGATTGGATGCATTTGTACATGGTCTCACAGACAGCCTCACAGACGGCCTCAATGATAGTTTTCGTAGTATTCAAGATTCATTGAATAACATGCAGGAGAGATTTCTTATGGCGGACCTCGTGGATGAATATAATCAAGAAATATATGCTTGGTATGATTTTGAGGCATATTGTGATGATTGGTATATGTATAGTTTTCATTTTTGGGATGACAACCACTTTCATATTTTATTTGATGACTCTACTCCACCTTCTGTAGAGAAC
>SNQJ01S0204610.1:1875-16552 GCA_010110895.2 Picea sitchensis
TTGTTCTTACCATATAAACAAGATTGCAAGTTTGGAGTTGAATGTGTACTCGTATTTATTTCAGTATTATTAAAATTAGAGATGAATGATATGGTTATCATATTGGGACGTTAGTGTAATCCCTTGATATTGATGGGACACACTTGGTGGAATATCCGGGATTGATGTACCGTCAATTACTCGGAGTTAGCAGTCGAGGGTTGTTGAGGCATCTTCTTATGTTCTTCCTGGTTGCGTCGTACTCGTCGTCGGGTGGTGATGCAGAGTTGAATAGGTTGTTGTTGTTGTCAAGTGGCACCGTACAGTTCAGTATGTCACTACCTTTACACACACGCACACACCTTAATCACAAACNTTTTGAACGTTTAGACTACTCTAGAGTGTCTTTGATATTCTCACACAGTGGAGGATCATGAGCTCCGCCGATCATGAAGGATTCTTGGCCTGCCACTGGTTACACTGGAGCCACCCTCACCACCACTAAGGCGAAAGCTAGACCAGCAAGGGTCTTTTGAAGCAACTGGGTCACAAGAAATTGTGCCCAAACAACATCCAGAGGAATCAACCATTTTAGACCTTGGAGTGCAAGCTTTTGGTCTAGTTGAAACATCCACTACTGATCTTTTGGCACCCATCATCATACCAATTCATCCTTACTTATACCAGACAGTGTTGCATGCAGCAATGGAAACAAATGTTGTTACTCCTTGCGGGAATTCTTCAATTCCCACTACGGTTGTCACCACAGGAGAATTTCCACCTCCTGACCCACCATCACTAGTCTAAGCCACCATGGTCTCAACCGCCACTACATCGCACAGTGGTATGATCCCGTCTTTGGCGGCAGCCACAACCCCTTTCACACCAAGTGCAACAGGACCTCCATTCTCATACGAGGTGCCTAGTTTGGGTACAAGTCCTATACTTTCCTACTCCACGTTGCAGACTTCAGGTCTGGGGGCAGGGAGCTCTAGCGCTCCTCTGCAAGGTCACATCAGGGGCACTCCTGCTCCTTTTAACACTTTCCCTTATGGAGGAGGTCATATACCTCTTTCATCCCCTTCACTTAGTGGCTCACATCAGCAATCCACCGGGCAACCTACACACCATAGTTTATTTGGAGCGGGGATTCAAGGACCACCTTCGCATAGTATGTCGGTAGGTTCAACACCATCTTCTTTGATAGGAATGTTTTGTAACAATGCCTTCTCGTCAGCCACCTTCCCGACTGGGGGCAATCACAGTTTTGGACAACCTATTCCTATGCAGGGTACTATTCCTTCACATGGGGGAAAACCTAGGAACTTATTCTGCATCAAGGCCTTGGAATTCTTGGCAAGGATCTGTTCCCTCATTCGGAATGTCGGTCTGGGGTAATTCTTTCCATAATCAATGGAACCCTGTACAAGCTACTATGCCTATCCTCATGGGACCAACATGGGGCAACCCTTCCCAAAGTCCTTCGAATGTAATACATGCCCAACCATCTATGTCCTATTTTGGAAATCAGCCGATGATGTCTCCACATACGCAAAATCCATATGTTGGCCAGGGCCATGGTTTCTTCTAGAATCCGGGTCAGTAACCGAACTTTTCCTGGAAACCTGGTGCCGGTCAAACTCCAGACCCCTTTTTCCCAAGTTATTACCAACAAGCCCAACTACCTTTCCTGGCAACCTTGCATTTTCCAGACTTGACAAGGTTGCTGAATGATCTTATTTGTCATGATCTGCGTTGGCCTCCTATGCCGACGAAGTTGCCTTCGGAAATCCCAAAGTTCGAAGCCAAGCCTAACGAAGATCCAGGAGATCATGTGACTACCTTCCATCTTTGGTGCTCATCTAACTCATTGAAAGACGATTCCGTATAGTTGTGATTGTTTCAATGTACTCTCATTGGGAGTACCGTAAAATGGTACATTGAGCTCGATCGCTCAAGATACTCTTCCTTTAGCGAACTAGCGATGGCTTTCCTAAACCATTTCCAGTTACCTGTGAGATACGACGCTGGCACAAAGCTGCTTGCCAATTTTGAACAGACAACAACAGACCATATCTCAGATCACATCCGAGAATGAAGATGCCAGAAGAGTTTAATTAAGGTGCCAGTCCCACCAACATTCCTTCTTGAGTGGTTCTTTAAGTCTTTGGTCCCGCAATTATCCAAAGATGTCGTGACATCAGGAGTATTCTCTAAAGAAGACACCATCATGAGAGATGAACAATTTGAGCTCATCTATTCTCAGTCCGATTTATTATACAACATCTTCCCAGATGCACCATGCTAAATACTTGATAAAACTAGATAGAGAGTTGGACCACATGTTGATGGTATGGTTGGTTCAACAGAAACAAATCCTACTGAGAAATTGATGAAGTAGTTGTAGCAGTTATCTATACAACACACAGCGGCCAGCCAAACTACTACTTTGGCTGCTCCCCCTACCAAAATGTTAGAGGTACACATAGTGCAATCGACTAACCCAAAGGCCATCCAGTAACCTGAAGGAAAGAAGAAAGAATGAAAGAAGGGTAAGGGGGATAAAAAACCTACAGATAATGCGGGCAGGGACAACACTGATAAATGGAAGGCAAGGTACCTATGCAACTTGTGCGTGGAAGACCACCCGACCCATCTATGTCCTCATCTTCCAGAAGCCCAAAATTTTGTGATGCTGCAACAGCCTGCTGTGTTGACAAATCCATTTCAACATGGGCAAAATCTAACCCAAGCCTCTGCAAGCACGAAAGGGGGAAGCCAAGAACCCTCTCCATATTCGAACAACCCCACATCCACGAACATATATATGGTGAAGGGTGATGCTTTCATATCGACTAGAGCGCATGACTATAGTAAACCAAGCACTTCTGAGAAGGGTAAAGAAGCTGAACTCCCATCTCTTCCTCTACAGATTGAGAAGATGTTGGGAGAAACAATGGCATGCATTTCCAAAGGTGCATTCAAAAAATCTTCTCATAACCCAAATGCAAGGGCCACCCAGAAATACTATGTGGTGGAAGATTTATCACAAACCCCTTGTGCGATGTCCACTTTGGAGGTCCTCCAAAGCTGCCCTTCCCAGACGAAAGCCTTGTTAACTGCTTTAGGATCTACCGAGACTTGAAATCTGGGTACAATCATGCTAGATACAACCGACTTAAAACCTTGTATTCCTTACCACATAGCATTTCAGATAGTAGTGGCTTATCCCACAAAAAAGTTTACTCGGAATATCTTCCACGGTGGTTGATGAGGGTGCCTCGACATGCGTTATGTCGTTGACATGTTGGAAGGTCGTTGGCTAGCCCGTTTTGTCTCCGTCACCTACTCTCCTCACCTCTTTTGACGGTCATTCGTTATGAACACATGGTATCCTTCCTTCTTTTCCCATGCAGTTAAGAGGGAAGACCATGTGTGTCGAAGTAGAGGTAGTCGATGCCCCCCTCGACTATAACCTTTTGTTAGGAAGGAGTTGGACTTATGCCATGAAAGCAGTCATTGCTACAGTTTTCTGGGTCTTGTTGTTTCCACATGAGGGTCGGATAGTGACCATCGATCAATTGTCTTTCTCCAGACCTGACCTTGCATTGGGGGCATCCATGGTCCCGATGATTGATAATCCTCAACCAGGTGTCATCAACGTAGGGGTTATTTTGTGCCCATCTTTGATGGGTACCTTCGATTACCCGCCCCTGCAAGGTGATATCAAGTTTATATCCAATCACCATAAAGTTGATATTTTTCAAGTTTCATCGTTCCGCATGACTTACTTCGACGATCTATGAATATTTCCTTACCCATTGGCCATGATGGATGGGACAGGGCACCCAGGCATTTCCATTACCTTGTCCGTAGCTGAAGTAGCATACTATTTAGTCCAACAATATTCATCTAGCACCAATCCAACTCTCGCACAAGAGTTCAATCCACTTCTAGAGCCTATTTGGGATCAAGATTCTCTCACTGGCACTGATTCGTTAGACTTGGTATTTCCCTCTGATGAAGCAATAATTGAAGAAATGACTAGTCTGTACAAACCCTGGTAATATGTTCATCACAGATCATACTTCCTTCCAGATTTAAGCCAAATCGAAGCAGAAGAATTCATCATGACTATGACAGGAGATCGGTCTTGTCCTATTGATCTCTTAGCTACCCATGAAGTTTAGGCTGAGGGTAATATGGCAACCATCACTGAAACCATACTGATCAATATCTCCCAAAACCCTAGCGTCATGGAGAATGTTTTCATTGGAGCTGACTGCTCCCCCGGAGAGATTCAACTCTATACAGATCTTTTCAAAGAATTTCGTGACGTTTTTTCCTAGTCTTATGAGGAAATGCCAGGTATCGATCCAAAAATAGTTGAACATGAAATCATAATGTATCCTGATGCCAAGCCTGTTCGGCAAAATCTTCATCCAGTTAATCCTAAGAAAACAATAGCCATTAAGGTTGAGGTTGAGAAATTGCTAAAAGCCAGGTTTATCTATCCTATCCATTTGACCCAATGGGTGTCGAACCCCGTGCCGGTCAATAAAAAATAAGGCACGATTCATGTATGTACCGACTTCCGTGATTTGAACAAGGCCTGTCAAAAAGATAATTTCCCCACACCTTTCATCGACCAGATCATTGATGAATGTGTAGTTTGCGAAGTCTTTTATTTCATGGACGGTTTTTCGGGATATAATCAAATACAAATCAAACCTGAAGACCAACATAAAATGACATTCATCTGTCAATGGGGTACATTCACGTATCGTAAGATGCCTTTCGGTCTCAAAAATACTGGAGCCACCTTTCAGTGGACCATGTCTTTTTCTTTCCATGACCTCAAGCATATAGTTGAGCCCTATTTAGATGATTTGGCATATCGATCTCATAAGAGAATGGATCATCCCACACACCTCCGACTTATCTTCAAACGTTGTCGCTACTTTCAAATTCGCTTGAATCCAAACAAGTGAAGCTTCTGCGTAACGTCAGGACGATTGTTAGGTTTCATAGTGTCAACAACAAGGATCATGGTTGATCCTCTCATGGTTGAGGAAATAATTCAGTTTCCCCCCCCCACGCACAATCCTTCAACTTTAGAGTCTACAGGGCAAGGCAAATTTTCTAAGATTCTTTATCACTAACTACATTGAGATCACCAAGGGCTTTATGCGCTTGTTTAAAAAATATGTTCCCTTTTGTGGGGACGATGTCGCTCAACGCTCTTTTGCCACATTGAAACATGCACTCACAACTGCCCCTCTACTCCGGCCACCTAGCTATAACAAGGATTTCCTATTATATCTGGTTGCAATAGAGTCAACCATTATCATGGTCTTAGTTCAGGAAGATGACTTGTTCTCAGAATATGTCATCTATTACCTGAGCCGAGGCCTTGTAGGACTGGAACTCAATTATTCTCATACCCAAAAACTTGCGTTGGCAGCAGTCCATGTTGTTCAACGGTTCTGTCATTATGTTATGTTTCGCAAGACCACCATTATCGCTGTCGTGAATCCATTTCAGTACATGTTGACACGACGGGTAATAGGCGGAAAAATCAGTAGATGGATAGTCATCCTCCAAGAGTTTGACTTGGATTTCCTTTCAGCAAAGTCCAAAAAGTCACTGGTCTTCGTAGAACTTATTTCAGAGCTTTCGATTAAGTCATGCGATCTTGTGCCTGAAGAGTCACCTATTATATGAGATATGTTTTTGATCACCTCATCAGATCCCTGGTACGAAGATATACTTATCTATCTCCAGACTTTGAAGTGACCCACTACTGCTTCTCGTGATGAGCGTCAACGCATACGCCATCAGGCAAAGAATTATCTCATCCTTGATGATACATTGTATCGGAGAGGTGTAGACTACATCCCACACCGATGTATCACTCATGAAGAAGCGGTTATTGTGCTTAACGATTTCCATACTGAAGCTTGTGGCGGTCATTTGTCTGGGTTGGCGACAACCCAAAAGATTCTATGAGCAGGTTACTTCTAGCCAACCCTTATCAATCAAGAAGTGCCATGAAACCCTCCTTCAGCAAGGGGGCACCGCTATATCATCGTAGTTGTAGACTACTTCACAAAGTGGGTTGAAGCTATGCCAACGTTTAAAGATGATGGAGAGACTGCAACTCTCTTTTTATTCAATCAGATAATAGCAAGGTTTGGCATCCCAAGGGAGATTGTCACTGACCATGGCAGTCAATTTCAGAACCAGATGATGACTGAGTTAATGTCAAAGCTTGGGCAATAGCAATAAAATTCATCACCCTACTACCCCCAAGAAAATGGGTAGGTGGAATATGTAAACAAAACTCTTAAGACCATTCTATAGCAAACTATCAACTCAACCAAGTCAAATTGGCATTTGATGTTATGCTCGGCATTATGGGCTTACCGAACATCTATTAAGACTAAAACTGGTTTCTCACCTTTTCAACTCATTTACAGGATGGAGGCAGTCTTTCCCATCGAATGTCAGATCCCATCTCTAAAGTTGGCAGTACAATTACTACCAGACACTTCTCCACTTGAAGAACAGTTAGTATACCTTGAGCAGCTCAATGAATAGCATCGGGACGTGGCCCTGGCCAACGAGGCTCAGAAACATAAGGTCAAGTGTCAATATGATAGGTTTGTTCATCCTTAGATTTTAATTGAAGGCAACCTTGTCCTGGTCTATGACCAAGATAAGGACCCCCTGGGGATAGGAAAATTCAAACCCATGTGGTTCAGACCTTTCATCATAAAAGAGGTTTTAAAAAAGGGCGCTTATTGTTTGGTTTATTTTGAAGGGAATGCTTTGGAGGAGCCTAGAAATGGGATCTACCTCAAGAAGTATTACTCATAGGTAGGTCACTGTGGGTAAATTTTTGTAACATATGTATAGTCTTTGTATTATTACTTTTTAGTTTCTTTTAGTTTTATGGACGTTTCGTTAATGTTATGTTTCGTCATTGTGGTAGATATCAAGTGATTCTGAGGTGTTCATTGGGTATGAAAATGGTGCTAGTCGGCACACTTGGAGGCTTGCCTCCGCAGCTTGGGTATTCTTTACACCTCAAGGATTGTTATTATCTTCCAGAGGTATATGCTTAGGTGACACCACAAATAATGTCACCAAGTATATTGCAATTATTGAGTTGCTTCGTGACGCATTGTCATTGGGTATCTCTCATCTCCGAGTCTATCTCAATGCTCAACTAGTTGTGTCTCAATTAAACAGAGTATACCGGGTTCATGATCCAAATTTACACCGACGATTCCTTAGGGTACATCTCTTAGAATGAAACTTTGATTATATTACATATTTTCATGTTCCTAGGAGATTAAACCAAGTTACAGATACTCTAGCTAATCAAATTTTAGATTGGCATCTTGCACACATATGAAAGAACATTCACATAAACATGTAAATACATTTTTTGCACACATGATCCATAAGACACAAAAGACCAAAAAAACCATATATAATATTATAAAGTAACCAAAGTACACTGATGGACACAAGCACCTCAAAAATAGGACCAATAACAAGTTACAGGGCTTATGCTCTCAAAAAATATACAAGTAGTGCTCATGGCACGTCAAAATGTTTAACTAAATTCAGGGCCTGTGGGCCCTGTTATACTGATCCACAACGTTGGCTAAACGCCAAAATAACCGGACCCATGTTTGTCATGATCCCACTACATGAGGCTTCATAGATGGTGGAAGGTCCTCAATCTCTGCCATCGGGACCGTGTGAGTGAGCACCGTAAAGTTACGCTCGACTCGTCTCAATACCCTCTCAGCCTCCCCGGCTGGAAGATCTCCTACTACTGTTGGTCCCCCTGTGGAAGCAGGTGCGACCCTTGGCCAAGGACGATGCATGTTCCTCACATAGTCAGCAGGTCACACTGGTCCCACGTCTACACACAATGAACACATATCCGTCAAATACTCTGGCATAACAAAAACAAATGATATATATAACAAAACAACATAAAAATTACATATGTTTAAAACACAAAAAACTACAAAGGTGGAGACTTACCCATCTCCCCTCGTTCCTCACCAGGAGGTATGGCTATCTCAGGGTCTCTCAAGAAATTAATCCCGGCATAGGGGTAATCCTCTATAACTTGGATCTGTCATGACAACCACACAAATAAATCATCATCGAAGGACTCATTGGTTCTTCCGCCACCCTATCACAACAGTAATACTGCCCATCTACACACAACAACAAGAGAGGCTTGATGTCCTCATACCACTACTCGAGGACTAAAACTTAGAACTCTCTAAAAAATGAATGAACACAGAATGGTCCCAAACCTGAAGTTCCTATGTGTCTGCAAACGACAATCTCTCAGCTGTCTTTTCATACACTCAAGAAATGTCGTACTCCAATCAAAAACTTGTGCATTTAAGCACTGGATTACATAGTTCATCTGTGCACAGGACGCCTGATGTAGATCCACAAAACCAGTAATTTGCCCAATAAGCAATACTATCGTCTGCAGTGATAAGTTAGTGATCTTTCTTATGGGAACCTGCATGCTCAAGTGGTCTATATCATCTGCACAGTATAGACCTATAAATTCTGCTATGTTATGAGGCCTTGAAGGAAAAGTACGAAAGTTGACTGGTTCCCCTCTCCTAGAGAGGCCATTCAAAAAGTAAATGTCCTCAACCATGGGTACCAATGACTGCCCCTCTAACATGAATTCCTCTACCTCCAGATGCCAGTGGTCAACCAAGGAATTCAATAGCCTAGGTTGTGCCCGCATGAAAGGACATAGAAAAAATTGAGTAACCCACATTGCATCAAAGTAGCCATAGCATTGGGGTATTCCCCGACCAACTCATTCACCTCTTCATGCTCTCTTTCTCTCCAATGGACATACATCCTGCAAAACACCAAGGTTCAGGAGGGTTAACTCTTTCTTTTTATGCCTTTTTCATTCCATAAGGGGGCCCACACGGGCTATACTAGTGAAAGTTGCGTGTACATGCATGCAGAGTTTACTCTGCCCGAATGTACATGCGGCCTGTCCAGAGACAACCCGAATGGACCTAGGGCCGACCTTTTGAAGGTCGAAACACCCCTAAAAAATGAAACCCAATGCAAAAAATAAAGACTTAAAATGAAAGATAAGGGATTTTTTACTTACTTGGTCTAGACAGAAGTTTGTTTCGTCCACTGTAGCTCCCAAAATCACCGCTTTTGACAAAGGGGTTCTTTTGGCTCCAGAGTCAATTTCCAAATCAATAATGGTGATAATGAGCTGTCAGCTTCTATTTATAGACTTTTTGGCCTCTTTTGTCACTTTTTTGGCCTCCCTTATCATTTTATTTATACCAAAATACATTTAGAGTGATTCAGGAGTTGCATAAGAGGTATTTGATCAGATATTGGGACACTTTTTTGGAGTTTTGAGTAATTTTCGACGGTCCGTGAAAAAAAATAAAAATTTTGAGGATCAACTTGAGCATATAGGTTAGGCTTCTACCCTGACTTTTGTACCTTGTTGTATTTTTCCTTTTCCATAGGATCAATCCCATTAGGTTGTGACACGGAACCATCATAGTTGCCTTAGAAGTGTCGCAACTTGGTGGTAGAGCTTACTAGAACATGGATGCCCTAGATAGCTCGTAGTTGCACTATGGTATCTATGTTGTCTCTAAAACACTATAGGCTTGAGAGTCCTTGTAGCTTTTCCTAAATAGGATTTTGAGCCTCATTTACATGATTCCCCTTGGCTCTTGACCTCAACTTGGACTCCCAAAAAATAACGAGTCTTCTTTTAAGCCCTTTTCAGACCCTATAAACATGAAAAGATGGCCAAGCGATCTTGTAGCCTTTCATGCTCGTTAAACTGAAATTTGAAGTCACGTCTATCCGGCGGTAGTTTACCCCTTTTTCGGTCTGGACAGTCAACTGTACAAACAAAGGTATACTTTGTGGAACTTCGGTCCTCTAGAAGAGTACTCTCAGGTATAATTTTATCCCTTTTTTGGGCCTGAGGGACTAAACTTACGAAGAAGGAACCCCCACGGAGTCCACAGTTAAGCTCTTTTTAGACTCCCTAAAATTGAAAAGATCGTCGAGTGACCTTATTCTTTCACACTCGTTAAACTGGTCCAGAAGAACATTCTTGACGGAGTCCATAGTTAAGTTTTTTTCAGACTCCTTAAAAATGAAAAAATGGCCGAGTGATCCTGTCCTTATCACACTCGTTAAAATGGTTTTGAATAGATGACTTGTCGGTGCTATTTTACCCCTTTTTCGAACTGACTAGACTATATTCAAAAAAGGTACCCCAATGGAGTCTCCTTTTATCATTTTTCAGACTCTCTAAATATGAAAAACCATCGATCTTACCTTCTCTGGGCTCGTTAAACTTACATCGAAGGATGTTACCATTGTGTGTTTTGTTAACCACATTTGCATACCTTATACACCAGCCTTGTAGCACTTTGCTTCTACGTCTTAACACCCTTGGCCCTCCGAGGATTTTTCCCAAGTATCATTATTTTGAACATCAATCTTTTCCTTGTGCCTTGAGCTTGTATTTTTGTCACATTCGTTCCTCCATTGTAATGTAACATTCCTTTATTCTTTTTGCCAAAGTTATTGAAAAAGACAAAAAAAATCAAATATACCCCAAAAAGAGGAAGGGAAAAGTGTTTTCTTTTTGGTAGCATAATTAGTCACCCTTGGATAAAGCACATCTGTTCATTTGTTTGTCAAGCTTTGGGATGTAGTACGACCTTAGGAAGTTGTTTTCACTACATAGAGTTTTGTCCTCCTCCATTTGGTTATTCTTCCAAACATATGGAGAGTTTGCATTGCCTCCTGCTTCGTAAACTTATGATTAATGTCATGCTGCCTAAGTCTCATCATTTGTCGTGCTATTGTCCAAGGGAGGTTTCTAGCAATCCTGAGTCAGCCCCTCTGTAATTTGTATCTTTCCCTCATACCCGACCATCCTGAATATCCAATCAAGTCCTTGCTCGAAATCAATGAAGCCTTCAGTCTGATCATCAAGATTATCTAGTCCATGACCGACGATCCATCGAAGACCTCTGGGTAGTGAAGTCGTACACTCATATTACAATCCTACCTTGAGTTTTGAAGATTTTGAAGTTGTTTCTCGAGCTCTGAAGATCTGTTGGCAGTCAATTAGCATTTTTATAATGTCCTTATTAGCTACCTACACCAGAGTTTCGCAAACTTTGATTTTTGTCGCAACCTTCGAATAAAATGACACTATTGTTTCGTGTGTTTGCTCTCTTACCTTGGTTCTCATTTTCACGATTGCAAGCGTGAAAAATTTGAGTTCGAAGTCATGTCGATGGCATAAAAATCGTCACTAGATTATTATGGTTACTCTTGTTTATGTGGTCATCTCACTTCTAACTCAATGACAGTCACACAGTTGGAAAGACACCAAACCTTTACTCACTTTGCATTTTGATTATACTAATATGACTTCATTTCATGATTTTGTGATGCAATGGTATTCTTTTGATTGTGATTGAATCCTTGATACATTGGTGGTTTGATGTTCTTTTGTTTTTGATCAAATTCCTTGGTGCAATGGTTTCATGAGAACGCATTAACGTTATGATTGGACCTGTGGCGCAATGGTCTCATACAACACATAAATTTTATGATCAAAGCTTTGGTGCTATATTTGAAATGTTATTTTTTTTTAAATCATACACATATTATTGCGGACCAATTGTTGGTTATGAACACTATGGTTTGCAAATAGTTATTGGATATTTGGTCATAATTGTTTTCGTAACGAATGTTATGGCTTTCATGTGAATAATCTATTTGATATTGGGTCAAAATCTTAGATTGTGATGTGAGTGATTTGATTTACCAAGGCGCCATGATAGCACGATAGTTTTTCATAGTTTCAACTTACTCTGTCAAACCCTCACATGAATAGGCATTAACACTTGCCTTGCATCTCGGGCTACCTCTGTTTGGGAAAACCAACAAGCATTCAATACTATGCCTACCCTGTCAAACCCCCTCACCATTTACCCTATAGACCGTGTGTTCTCTCCTGGCTCCTGTAGGGCGAATTGAACCCCCATGGTGTTCAGAGTCAGTATTGGTTTCATTTTGCCAGAGAAGATTGCCCCCGTAAATTTCCCCCAGAGTCACGTTTTTACTTGAGAAATTCTGGTCAAATGGATTTGAATTAGATCAAACCGTTGAAAACCCAGAACCGCTTTTAGCCCCTTTACCTTCATTGTGAGCGGTTTCCCCAGAAATGGAGTTTTTATAGAGATCTAGATCGTGTTTTTCAGGTCATTTTTCAGATCCTCTCAATGGCTGAAGGGAACGTATTGGGTCTGTGGGCATTTGATGAAAGGTCTATGAATTATCCAGGCCTGTGCCTTAGAACTCCTCTCACCCATCCATCCTCTCACACTCTTGAACCCTTGATCAATCCTCCCAGGTATGTGGTTTTCAATATCAAAGTCGTTTTATGAATTGCTTGGATTAATATAATGAATTGGGGTTTGTTTTCTCTTAGATTTGGATTACATTCGACCTGTGTTGAAGGTCTATCTGCAAAAATCATGGAAACATTGTTAATCTATAAGGATTTTCCAGCCTCCAACCGTTTTGATTCGTTCCTATTTTGATTTGATTTGCAAGTGATTAGAATGATCGTTTATATTTAATACAGTTATATCAGTTTGAGAAAATGATTTTGTTGATTTGGTTTGGATTCGAAGTGATTTGTGGATAGTTGAAGCATCTATTCCTGTTGATTATGAAAACGATTTCATTACTGTTCAGTTATCCAATACAATGTTGTTTACCCGAATGAGTGATAACGAATTAAACAGAGTGTAGCTATCTCTGTTATCATTTGATTTAGTTTGATTAATTTGCATACATGTGTCGATTTGAATAAGGCTTTTAGCAATCAAATATCTTTTGACATTTTGAATGTATTTTCCAAGATTCGAATTGATTTTTAATACGATTCTGTGTGTGATTTATACCAGCTATAGAATCGTTTGACTCTGTTAGCTAGTCATAAAAGTTGGATTTTTTGATGATTTTACAGTTGAACATTGTCTAAACTTGTCTATTATTGTCCACCTACATGTACCTGCGAATTTCAATGGCAAATTGGGCATGCTGTGGCAGTTTAGGAGATGTTTTAGATTTGGTTTTGTCTTAGGTTGTTAAGTTTGAGTCAAAAACCTAGAATATTTTCCCAGATTTGTGTAAACAGTTTTGATAACTTCCACAATGATGTTTTACCCTGTGGGAAGTCTTTAAATACTTCTTATTTTTTGTAAACAATCAACATCCTCACTTGTGGGAGAACCAGGCTATGGGTTTCTAATACAAACTGAGACAAGAGTTGATGTTTTGCTACAGCTTTCGCTTTCATAATATCAATCTTTTGTTTCAAGTTTATGCATGCCGTTTGTAGTTGATTATAGACTACTTTAGCTATCATAATCCATTGCAAAATGATATGATTTAATTAATGTGTTATCCATATCTGATTTCTTTCATTATTTAAAAAATACAGCAATTACTTTGTTTCAGTTAATGAATCACAGATTTCTCTTCTTCGTTAATTGAAGCATTTCGTATAGATTTTTGGATACGGGTTTATCTAACTGTGAAGATTTATAAATCATAAAATTGTTGTAATTTTTATGTCTTGTTTGTCCTGTAATTATATTGGAAGAGTACTGCAGATTTCTGTTTACAAGGAGCGCTTGAATAATTCGGTGCGGGTTTCCTCCCTCCGATCAACTAAGACAATCATCATAGATAGGACAAACCTGGAGCATTTCTCCAGGTCAGTTTGTTATTTAATTTGTTAGAATGATATTAGTAGTTTAGTTAGATATATGTTTAGTTAGATTTGTAGTTAGAATTAGTATATTAGTTGTTTAGTTTAGTTAGTTTTTGTTTTACTTCTATTCATAAAATTACAAAATCAACAAAAAATATCTCTCTCTATCTTAGGGCAAACTGCAAATGAGTTTTTCAGGTTTTCATTCAAATCTGTAAATTGTGGATATTGTACATTTTGTGAATAAGTTATTTCTGTTAGTAGTTAGATATTTAATTAGTTAGAGTTAGTATAGTATTAGACAATAGATTGTATATATAGAATAGTTAATTTTGTTTTAATTTGTTTTAGTTAGATTAGTTTAGTTTGTTTTAATAGTTATTTTTAGTTAGATTAGTTAGTTTAGAGTAATTTTCTCTTTGTTTTCTTAGGACCTTAGATCGGCTAACGGAGCCGCTAAACCCGTCAGGGTGGTTCATTCCAAATGGCTTGGGTTATTAGACAACCCCGGACCGGTTCCACTCTCCCAGCTGATGGACGGTCAATTTTGCCCGTCAACAAATGGCGCTAGAAGGAGGGTCGACTGACAAGCCAACCTTGTAGGAGCCTTTATTTTAAATGTATTCAATTTCCCCCATGGCTCCCCAAATCACTGTGTTGGAACATGATTTCAACTTCTCTTTACCCAATGTTCCCAACGAGACAATCTCTCGCTTGTCCAAACTCACCTTTGATGGTGGAGGCACTACATCTGCTAAAGACCACCTTAGCAAGTTTTGGTACAAATGCATCAAACATGACATCTCAGATTTAGGAGTTTTATGCAAACTGTTC
>SNQJ01S0204611.1:0-16552 GCA_010110895.2 Picea sitchensis
CAACGTTTTGACCCTAAACTCCTGCAGTAGCAAACACTTCCTGCTCAAAGCATCAACAACTTTGTTAGTAGTACCAGAAATATGTTTAATCACAAAAGTGAAATTTTGCATATATTCCACCCATTTGACATGTCTCTGATTCAACTTCTCCTGTTGAGTCACAAATTACAATGCATGATTGTCACTGTATAAGACGAACTCTTTCGGGATCAAGTAATGTCTCCATTTCTTCAATGCCTATATTATAGCATAAAACTCCTTATCATACATGGAGTACTTCATTTTCGCTTCATTCATCTTCTCGCTGAATTATGCTATCGGCCTGTCCTCTTGACTCAAGACTGCCCCTATTGCAAATCCACTTGCATCGCATTTCACCTTAAATGTATTTTGAAAATCCGGCAACACCAGAATTGGTTGTTCCGTAATCTTCCTCTTCAATAGATTAAAACTCTTCTCATCTTCTTCTATCCAGTGAAAATACTTGTGCCTTTTCTTCACTGTATCCATCATCGGTGCACTAATTCCACTGAAATTCCTAATGAATTTTCGGTAGAAACTAGCCAATCTGTGAAAACTTCTCACCTCAAAGGTATTCTTCGATGATGGCCAATTCTTGATTACCTCCACCTTATCTGAATCCATCCTCAACTCATCCACATAAATAATGAATCCCAAGTAAATGAGCTCTGTCTTCATGAATGAGGATTTCTTCATGTTTATCAACAACTTCTCCTGTTTTAACCTCTGCATCACTGTAATCAAATGTTTTAGGTGCTCTGCCACTGTTTTACTGAAAACCAGTATGTCATCCAGATATACGATAACAAATTTTCCGATGAACTCCCTTAGGACTTTGTTCATCAACCTCATGAAGGTACTCGACACGTTTGTTAAGCCAAATGGCATAACAAGCCATTCATACAACCCTTCGTTTGTTTTGAATGTTGTCTTCCACTCATCACCTTCCCTCATGTGGATTTGATGATAACCGCTTTTCAAATCAATCTTTGAAAATATTTTTTCTCCACTCAAGCAATCCATCAGATCATCCATCCTTGGCAATGGAAATCTATACCTAATGGTTATCTTGTTAATCACCCTCAAGTCAATACACATCCTCCAACCTCTGTCTTTCTTTGGACTGAGTACTGTTGGAACAACACACAGAGTCAAGCTTTCTCTGACCAATCCTTTGTCCAACAAATCTTGGACTTGCCTTTTGACTTCTTCATTATCTTGCGGCATCAATATGTACATGGCTTTGTTTGGAAAACTGACTCCTGGTATGAGATCAATCTGATGACTCACACTTCTGATCGGTGGCAACGAACAAGGTAGTTCGTCCACTACTATGTCAGCAAACTCTTCCAACAGTTCTTGAGCCTCTTCTGGTAAATCATCCACTCTTGTGCTGGTCAAAACAATCCTAGGCTTCCTGACCCCAATGAACTATGGGTCCTCCTTCTTCTTAACCTCTATAAGAAGTTCCTTCCCACTCATGAGAAGTACGGTGTTACTTACTTTCGGTTTCACCTCCTTATCCTTGATTGGAAGCAACATGTGAGTTCTCCCATTCTTCTCTAGGGTGTATGTGTTCATTCTCCCATCATGAATCACATTCCTGTCATATTTCCATGGTCTACCCAGCAATAGATGACAAACATCCATAGGAATGACATCACATAATATCTTATCATTATATCCTCCTATCTTAAATTCAACTAAACATTGTTTAGTGACAGTTACCTGATGTCCTTTTTGTAGCAATGAAACTCTGTATGGGCTTGGATGATCAATTGTCTCTAGCTCCAGCTTTTCTACCATCTCTGTAGAAAGGAGATTATCTATGCTACCACTATCCACAATGACCTTGCATACCCTGTCCTTGGTTTTGCAAGCAGTTTGAAAAAGTCTGTTTCTTTGGACTGAACTCTCCACCTCCTTCTCTGGTGTCAAAAGAGATTTTCGCATCATCAACAATCTCCCACCTTCAGCATCTTCCACCTCAATATCTCGCCTCTGTGCTTCGGCGATGTGAGTCTCTCCCCCTTCTTTCTTTTTATCTGTACACTCGTAAGACTTGTGCCCATTCTTTCCACATGTGAAGCATGTTATTACTCCACCTCTTCCCCTTCCTCTACCTCTGGTACGAGGAAAAGTATTATTATCAGCATAATCTCCTCTCTGCTCGGTATGTTGCCCTCTTTGTTCAACATATTTACCTCATTGTGAGGTTCCACCTCTCTCAGTTCGAGTCTGAGGTTTCTTCCAGTCCTCCTTGGGCTTCTGATATTTATCCTGGCCAACTGATTTGCCTTTGGGCTGACTTCTGCCTCGGCCTCTTTGACCCTACTTTTGGCTCAGCTTCTCTTCTGCTTTTAGAGCCATCTGATAAGAATATTCTACCGTTATGATGGTTACCATGCTCATCTCATCCTGAATGTCGTATCTCAGACCATTCATATATCTGGCAACTTTTTCATCATCGCTTTCCCAATGACCTACCCTGATGTTCAGCTTGTAGAATTCTTCAGTGTATTTTTTCACTGTCATCAGCTTTTGTCTCAAGTTTTTCATCCTTCGAAACAGAGTAATCTAGTATTCTCTGGGGATGAATTTCTCTTTCATCTTTGTGATCATTCTATCTCAGCTCTTGATCTTCTGCTTGCCTTTGCAGCGTCTGTCAGCTTGTAGTTCATCCCACCACAATGTTGCATGTCCCTTCAATCTTGTGAAAACATGTTTGACCTTCTTGTCTTCTTCGACATATTCATAGTCAAAGTATGTGTTTAGAGCTCTAATCGAGTCTAAAATCTCCTATGCATCAAGATTTCCCTCATAAACTGGAATGTCCATTTTCTCTCTTACACCCATTCTTGCAATAGCCTTAATCAAGTGTTCGTTTGCTGCATCTTCGGCTACAACTTCTTCTTCATGTTCAGCCTCAATTTCACTTTCGGAATCACTAAGATCCCCAACACTGACTATGCGTCTCTGTGCTGTCTCCATGTCTTCAAGTCTGGCGCGTAGATCATGCATTTCTTTTTCCATGGCTGGATCAGTCATTTGCCTACCTCTTCTTCTCGACATTTCCCTCTCCTCTGGTGGATCGGGTGTTTTTCTGTCCCTTCTCCTTGGCGACATGGTGAATTCTCTTTTTCATTGCTACAGAAAGCAAAGAACCTTTCTGAGATCTGATACCAAACCTGACGCAACCCTTCTCAACCTGCGGGTCAGGAAGTCCACATACATAGGATCGCTCTTCTCTCCTTGGCCCGAAGAACTCTAAAACGCTCTTCTATTTCCCTTTCAAGAAATCTGCACCCACAGTGAAACCTCGTGAGATTCCTCCCTCACGTTTTGGGGAATCAGACTTCACGATATCACGAATCCTATGGTCGAGCGCCTGCTCACTATGACCCCCGAATCTCGAACTTTCGAAATAGTCAACTCCGACTTTTGGCTTTCGCGAGTTTGCAAGTTGCGATGACATGCAACTCTACTCCACGGACCCTGAAATCTGGAAGTGTCAGACTCCAACACGTTTCTCGGCGCTGGCCCCACAACTATACTTCTTTCCCTTTTGGTACTTCTCACTTCACGAGTTCATGAGTCCTGATGCAAGGCTTTCGGGACTTTGACTCACGAAACTCTGAAATGGTCAACGTGGTTGACTTCTATGTCGTTAGTGCGCCACCTGTCTGCCTCGGTGACTCCTCTGGCCCACACTGTCCTTTCAATCCTTCGGGACTTCGCGTTTCGTGATTTCACAAGTCTCATTGCAAAGATTACGGGACTTATACCTACAAAACCCCGATATAGAAATCCACATGTAAATCCAACGGCCCTTGTGGCTTGGATCTACAGTTCTGATCCTCCTGAGCTTAGAACCCTTGAAAGTATTCGCCGTAACTTCCTTGAGAACTCCGTGAGATCTGATGACTCACAGGACTTTGTGGATTCTCCATAGAAAATTTCGACTGTCTATCTCTTCCTTGAGAACTTGTCCTCCTACGGTCTAACGTCACTACGCCTTCCTCCAATTCTTCAATACGCTTGACCCCTTGCCTTCCGTCGACTCCCTCGAAGGTCCAAATCCTTCTGAACTTTCTCATGACTTCGAGTCTTTCTGGAAACTCCTGCTCACACTCCTTGCAGCAGACCTTCAAACACTTTCAAGTGCTTGAATCCCTTCGACTCTGCGCACACCTGTAGTAGCAGTCTCTCAATACTTTGCTCAGGTCCACAACTCTGAGACTTCACTCAGCTTGCGCACTCCTTGCACGGGTCCTGTGCCTAACTACGCTTCTGTGGAAATGAGAACAAACGCTATTTAGTCTAAGCTTTCAGAGACAAACTTCTGAACCCCTTGTCAATGCACTCCTTGGGGACAATTCGACTGCATTCCTTGTAGGAACTCTTGCTCAGATAGAGAAACAATCGAAACTCATTTTCCTTACTCTCTCTCTCAAATTTCAGACATTCGACAAGAAATCATTCATACATAGCATAAAAGCAAATGTACAGTAGAAAGAATAAAATAACCATGAGCATAACATTCAATATACATACACCAAGAACAAACACAACGCCATGAATTTGAATCAAAGATTTCTCTATTAATTCAAATTTATGTACATGGGTGTCTTCACATAGCTCTCTGCTGCTCTTCTATGCTCTTCATACTCTCCATAATAATCTTATAGTACACAATGAGGGTGTCTATATCCCTTTTCCCTCTTGCGCTCTAAAACTGTCTAATCTGACATTCAATTCTATCTACTTGCATTAATTACCATAAATGACTCCTACCTACTAAAGACGAGAGTGGATCACTCAAGGTCTGATTACATTTTACAAGGGTGCTCCTTCTTAATTATCTCATTTAAGATTGGCACATTAACTTCAAGGTAATTTCAACATTTTTGCTGGGCACTTGTCCAACTATCTTTTGCCTCTGCGCTGGCTCGCTTGAGATGCTCCTGCATCATGATCCCTAGGTGATAGGAACGACTATAACCTTGGCGCGACACATCATAACTCGACTAAGGACTATAGAAAACTCCGACATGCTAGGAGCCGAACATTGACAAGAAGGCTACAACCATACCCCAAGAAATAGGCCGACAAGACACAAGATGACTACAATAAAAAGGAAAATCTCAAGCTAATACCCGACTCCACCAACAACCCGTCCAAAAACTGATACATAAGAGGTCTAAGTGCGAAGGTTGAACTGTTACCAAGTGACTAAGGTCATAAATGTTATCATAATTTGCGCTAAGAAAGGCACTTAACCAAATCAAATACGCTTATCAACAATTATAAACTATCCATTAAGATAAGTGATCTACATGACATTTTAAAGGTTCTCCACGCTGCTTAAAAATAATCAACATTATTGTATAGAAAGGCTAATCCTGAATGTGATCGATGTCTATAATTAATTCCACTTCAATGCTATCTTTTTGGCCATTTTATGCTATTATGTGGTTATAAATAAAATCCAATTGACGTTATTCAATGAAATTTTAAAGCTATCTTGTTTTGTATGAATAAGTGTCACCTCATGCTATCTTTTTGGCCATTTTATGCTATTATGTGGTTATAAATAAATCCATTTGACGCTATTCAATGAAATTTTAAAGCTATCTTGTTTTGTATGAATAAGTGTCACCTCGATGTTATTCAATGAGAATTAATGCTATTATTAAACGCTATCTAAATCAAGATATACATTACATATCAAAGTCAGTATACATTTAATGAGATTTAATGCCATATAAATAAAGCTATACATTCAAGATACACATTCAATGAGATTTAATGCCATATACATTCGATGGGAATTACCGCCATATGCATTCAATGAGATTTAATGCAATTTGCATTCAATGATATTTAAATCTATAAATTACATAAATCTTATATGAAAATATATACATTACAAATATCAATGAGATTTAAATCTATACATTACATCGCAAGAAAAGGGCAGAGGTCAAATGACAAGGTTGGCAAAGAGACAAAAAGACGCAGAGATTAAATAGCAAAATCGCTAGGTTAATACATGGCAATCAAGGCCATTACCAAAGGTCCTCACCGTGTAACAGCTGGAAAATCTGTGCATAACAAAAATAAAATCGCCAGTAACAATTGGAAAATCGCAGCATAACATGTAACCCATTGTAGTCTTAATAATGGAAATTGCCAGAGTAATATATCTAACCATGAAAATGCTATCAGGATATAAAAACGCAGAGAAATAAATCGTGGTAATAATAATCGGCTCTTTATAATGGAAAATTGCCAGTTCAACACCTAGGCAATGATTGTGTCTTTCAAGTGACAATTCACCTAACAAATAAAAACAAAATGTACCAAGAAGCTGAAAAATCGCCAGTTAAACACCCAGGAAACGATTGTGTCTTTCAAAGTGAAAATTTGCCCAATAATAAAAAATGTAATGTAACTAAGAAGTGGCAAATCACAGCTAAACACCGAGGCAACGATCAGGTCTTTCAAAGTGGCACTCAATCTAACAATAAAAACAAATAGCCCTCAAGAAGTGGCAAATCGCTAGTTAAACACCCATGCACCAGTTAAACTAAAAGTGGCAATTCGCCCTGCAAATAAAAATGAAATGCAGTCTAAAGAAGTGGCAAATCGCCAGTTAAACACCCAGTCAATGATTGTGTCTTCCAAGTGGAAATTCACCCAACAAATAAAAACAAAATCCAGTTTGAAGAAATGGAAAATCACCAGTTAAAATCCTAGGCAACGATTGTGTCTTTTAAAGTGGCAATTCGCCTTCCAATAATTTAAATTCATAAGAAGGAAGAAGAAATCAGAGTCCAAACAAATGCGGCACACAACAAAAGGACAATGCGCTTCCAATCGGGCTCTTCAAATATTAATGAGAAGAGGTAAAACGCAGAGAACATTGCTATCATTAAAAACACCTGAAGCTAAATTATGTGGAGGTATCGCCACGATTTATATCCGAAGAATATCGAGAATTATTCAATAATATTTGGGTAAAATGTAGAGTTAAATTGATCCAGCTACATATATTATGCAGAGTTAAGTTCATCTAGCATTATAAAAAAAATGTCGATATAAATGTATCGAGCAATAATTTAAAATACAGAGTTAAACTAATCCAACAACATACATAAACACAAAGTTAAATTTTCATGGTTGAGGGTGTTGAATTGCAGAGAAAACCAAACACAGTTTTCAGATGCCGATAACATTTAGGACGCAGAGGTGAATAACATGCAAAGACCGGTGCGTGCGAGATGAACACAGAGATAAGTGAGGGGTAACCATCGACAAATACATCCTTTTGCTCATCATCCAAGCACAGTAAAAGAGCACATTAGAATATAGGTCGTTAGCAACTAAGGACATCATTGATTCTGGGCCCCGCCAACCCGCCGCATGGACTCATTGAACTAGGGATGAGGATGAGTATTCAATCTTCACAACAATTAACAAAAAAGGATGACACAACATGTCGAGATTGAAAGCCAAGGGAATCAAGTTAAGCAACAAGATTAAGGCTAAGGGAAATTAAGTACTCAATTAAAATTTTAAGTCCAACACCTTCTTTACAATATTAAAAGTACAGAAATGAATGCGCAAGATAATTATTAATCTACCATTCATTAATAAACGCATGTTTACTATAGCCCAAGTAGACCGCTTTGATTTGTTGTCCCACGCGCTCCGTGTAGCTCTCATTTGTCGACCGATGAGACTTCACCCCAGACTGACCAATGCGTTAGGGGTAATATTCTTCCACCTCATCCCCCCAAGACTTAAAGGGGCCACACACAACTGTGATAGGCTACGCCCAGCTCAGCCTCTCAAGGCTTGCTACTATTCCCACACCAGATGGTGGTATCCCAACTCCCACAATCTGTGGGGTCAAGTTCACTTTTGGCACAGTAATGTTACACATAACCTATATATATCCATCATCCTCCCTCCCTCTCCTTTATATAGAGTTTCTAGGTCATTTACTTCCTAAAATCCCATTTAATTATTGTTCAATAATTCTAATTCATAAAATCCTCCCTTGTACATGTGTCATCCATCCCCTCCATTCCTCCATAAAATAATGAATTACCTCCTATTTCTCCTCACCCACCCAAAACATTCCCTAGGAATCGCTCCTAGGTGTCCCCATATTCCCCACACAACTAAATTAACCCCTACTCAACTCACCAGTTGAGTCTCACTGTGAATGTTTTAATTCTAGATACCTAACTAAGTTAGACTTTTTGACTTTTCCTTGTGTTTCCCCTTCCTTTTATAAGCTCTCGCTTTTCCTAGTTTCCTATTTCTTTAAATTTCCCTCTTTCCATTTCCATTTAAAACTCAAATTGACAAGTGCATAAAATTACCTTTCCCTTTTCTTTTAATTATCAAATTTTAATTAGTATATGTGATAAAACAATTATTTCCCTTTTTTTAAATTTTATCCACCAAAAGATTTTATAAATTAATTGAATTACTTACCCCTTCACACGATTAATGATGATTATCATTTATTAATATTTATTTTATTTTATTTTTATATAAATAGATATATATTTTTTATCACAAGTAACACTTAATTCCAAACCCTTTATTTTCCTCGGTTAAAGTACTCACCTTAATAGGAAATTGTTTCCAAATCTTCTTATCACAAGTATTCATCCTAAGGCCATCTAGGGTCATCCATTTATTAATTAACAAACCAACGTGCCCTTCAGGACGCACAAAATGCTCCAAGGGTGCCACTCTCTTTCCATTTTTCTTTAAGTGAGACGCGTTCTCTCAGATCTACTCATGTGCTCCAAGTGGTGTACACTCTTTCCATTTTTCTTGTGTGACATGCTCCTTCATGACGCAGCACTACATGTCTAAGTGCCACTCGCCTCTTGACTACTTGGTAGAAATCAAAACCCCCGAGTCAATACTCCATCAGGTGACTTTGTGAGAGAATAAGGGCCTCTAAGTAATAAGGCCTCATTGCTATCGGACTAACTAGTGAGGACACTAACTGTTTTCTCCTAGATCCACCTAGATCTGTGAACAAAAACACACCATAACATGACGCTTCCTTAAGTTTTAAATATTGAATTTACTAACTAAAGAGGGATGAGTGACATATCGCTTAAATGTTTCTTCCTCTCTCCATCGCCATCCCAGTCTGCTCCAACACTCATACAATGATGAACCGGCAGTGCAGAATGCAACTCAACCAAAGTGATAGTAATAGTATAAACTCAATATAAAACTATGAATGTGATCGCAACCATGTTAACAAAACACAACAAGCTTTATAGGAAAGAATCATATTACCATATCATATTAAATGAGATTAAGAATCCATGGGCTCCTGTTCTAAGGTAATTCCTTCCAACCGGCCCTCGCTCCCCACACACTTCCACTCCAAGCACTCTGAGAGCATAGATCTGATAAAATTCACAATCTATCTTGAAAAGTGGCTCATCTTGCCAAGCTAATAATCTCCAAATCTCTATCCAATTAAAGCTAATCCCAAAAGCTCCAAAGCTAACCAAAGCTCATCAAAGCTAACTTTCCATGAGAACTCTCCTTTTATAAGTTGAAGAGATATGAGGGAGGTTAGGATGATCCCACTAAATCATGAAAGTGGTAAGATCCAAACCATTCAGAGTGCCAATTCACCATGGAAGTTTCTCTTCTAGAAGATTCAAGAAAACATTCATTTTTCCCACATGTAGGCATTCTCACCTTATAGAGTGACCTGTGAACCTCTCGCAACCAATATATGGTACAACCTACGAGAATCAAGAATTCTCAAGACTCATTTATATAGAAACTTCCTACGAACTTCCCCTTTTACAAGGTTTTACAAGGGAAAATGCAACCTATTTTCTCTTCGTGAAAAGTTCTTCTTTCTTTTCTTTAGGAATTAAAGCCACCGCTCCTCCTCAAGGCAAATGTGAGCATACTTCATTAACGGTCATAGGGATAACTAAAATAATGTGTAACACCTGCCTTATTATGCTCCCTTAGAATCTTCGTGGAATCCATTGTCGTAGCTATCCCTCACAAATATCATGGTTATTCTATAACTAGGTAGTCTTTAACCTATAGTTCGATCCACGGAGTGCTAGTAGGCTATGGTAGGGATGTTGTCCACACCTCTCCTCAACGCCTCTACTAGCTGGCAAGGGACCCCTCTCAAGCCCATATGTGAGTCAGTTGGCAAGCTATCACAACTTATATCATCAACTAATCATGTCAAAAATAATATATTATAATCATATCATCTAATCGATGCACAAACATCATATATATATACAATAATCAAACTCCAATTGTCCACCGCTTGTAACTAGAGTCTGCTGAGTTTCATCGACAAGCCAGATCCTCGAGGTCCAAAATCCTACACACCCAGTAAAACCAAGTCAATAACACCCGTCTATGTAAACACACAAAATAACATGTCATCAACTATAACGCCATAATCATAATCAAATTTAATAGTATAATAATGCGGATCACTTGTGAAAAAGTGTCCTTAAGAATAAGTTTTCTTAGTGCATGAAAGAGAGGGATGTTACACTTGTCAACATTTATGGGAGGGAATGAAAGTCCAGTTAGGGTATGGTTTAGTTTCCAGAATGTTGGTCTTCATTCCTGTCTCTTGTACACCGGAACGTGAATTCTCACCCCAAACTTAGTTACCATGAAGTTGTTAATCACTTAGGTATGAGTAGTGTATGCTAGCTGTGAAACCGCAACCACCTAAATGTTAACTCCATGCGTACCATCGACGGGGTAGTAACGACTATGTGTAAATAGGGACACCTCCCGCATACGAAACTGGAGTGGCCCTAACTTAACTTTAATCATGTGTGTTTTCTCTCTAATAAACAAGTTATGATATATTACAAGAGCCCATTCAAAGGGGAATGTAAAAACTAAGGAACCCTATTTTTCTTTATGAGTATCTCTATATATATGAAATAGAAAAGTCTAATACGTATATACAAATATAGTCATGCTATGTAAATAAAAAGAGAACTATCAAGGTGTATGTATATTATATATATATGAAGGTTTTTACTAGTAGTCTTAAGTTCTGAACGAACTAATGGTTAGTAAGTAGGACTACTAATTCACCTGTGTTATGAATAAGGCTGAGATAGCCATAGCTAAATGCTTATGAATTCACTTGCAACCGTAACAGAGGATTAGTATGTGTATGTTTATAAGTACAATGATGAACACCTACAGTGTTGGGAATGACGAATGATCAAATCCAAAAGCCTAATAAAATAAAAAATTAATTGGAAATGTTAGAACACAAGCATATCCCTTTGAAAACTAAACCCCAACCCATAGGAAAAATTCCTCTATAGTTTTACGTAGTTTGTCCAATTATAGAACATTTTACATAATCGAAATGAACAAGTTTTTTCACCATTAAAGACCACATATATACTTCGAACACAACCAATGGAGTAATTTTGGATCAACAAATTGAATTGAACCCACATTGATTCTAATTTTTTGTGGATAAAATAAATGAAACAACATCCACATATAATTTAAATGGATTTTATGTTTTCTTGTGCCTGAGGTATAAAAATAGAGAAAACACAATTAAACATTATTTCTTCCCCTTTTCTAATGATAATTTTTTTAACATGTTTGGTGTCAATTCAAGTATCGGTAGGCAATCCTTAAAATCATTCTATATATTTCTGATTTCAAGTTTCTTGTTCATGATTTTTGTTACTCAAATCAATATTAGTCTATGGTTTCAATTATGCCGCAGAATTGGAATAAAGTCAAAACATGATCATGTAGGGCATGACCCTGGTAATAGTTTAGAACTTAGTTATTTTGTGAAGTTATGCATTTTATATTTTTGGATGTTGTAAATAAAATGAGATAGTTAAGTTTCAAAACCTTGATGGTGTGTTCTTTCATTCATCTATTATTGTTGCTTTTGAATTTTAATATTACTTTTTGCCATGAAAAAATATATTCGATATTTCAAGTAAAATTAAATATACATTATGTTGTGTTTTTTTGACACTCCAAACTTCAACTCCAATGGACTAAGTCACTTTTCTTATTTTCAAGACAAACAAAAAGGTAAACATACTAAGATGAGTCTATTGCCTTAAAAAAGTCCAAAAAATTACAGTCTTCAAACATAGATCCTAGCTTATAATCAAATTTTAAATATCAGAAATAGTTGTTCATATTAACAACGTCAAAATAGATACTTCTCGTTTGCACTCGTGAACATCCTTGAGATTGTTGTTCCTTCAATATATGTAAGTTAACTCTTCATGAAGAGGTCCTCTTTCATTTGTTTCAACTGTAATTAGTAAGTCTTCCTATAATGATAAGGCTTTGTTTGACAATTTGTCAGTTGTTTCATTTAATTCATGGAATACATGAAGAAAGTGTGTACTTTCAAAGGAACTTTTAATTTCTTTGAATTTTTTCCATAAGTGGTAGACGAAATAAATTCAACAGTTTTACCTTTTTCTTTGCCCCATCTATGACTAGCTTACTCTCTCCAAAACCTGAATGTTTGTAATTCCTCCGCTGATGCTGGGCTTTTGGTAAGATCCATAAAGCAATGTATTTTGATTTTTTGTTTATGACTTGATCAAAGGTATCTTTGAAGGTGATGCTAATTTTGTTGGATAAGAAGAGGATTCCATATGAACCACATATGTCAAGGGACGCTTGACTAGCTCCAGACTTTAGAATGATCTATATCTGGCTGAATTAAATTTCTCAGCTAAGTTTCGTTTCAAGGGTTTCCAAACCTGTATACACACCTCCTGGCACCAAGGACAAACCCAGATATAGGAAGAATGTCTTTCCTTGGAAAATAATATCGCTTTGGCTAAATACATTTCCCATGCTACGCTGCAAGGAAACGCCTATGGTAAATAATCCTTTTATTTCATAACGATCTTCAAAGCATTCTATGGTGGATTCTCCTTCCCATTTCCTGTTCTCATAAGAAACCTTCAAACATTCATTCCAAACTTCTTTTGAAAATGAGTAGAGAATTAATAATTCATCAATTTATTCTTTATTCTTTATTCTTTATTGATTTTGCAAAGGATACATTTTCTTGGATGCTCCCATGTTACTTTTGTGCAATTATCTCAAATAAGGAATTTTTTGGAGAGTGCCAACCAAAAGAAGATTCTAGTTTTCACCGGACAACTCAACTTCCATACTATCTTCAACCCATACCTTTTCTCCTTATGTTTCTTCTTTTATTCTTACCTCATATCCCAATTTAGCTGTAAATTTTCTAGTTGAATTATTTTTTTGAACATATGATTTCATATTCATCCTCCTTAAGTTTTAGTTCATTGTGTTTGAGTCTGAAACTATATAAGTATTTCTACTATTCTACAGCTAATTTTCCTTGAAGACCTAACTGAAGATCACATTTCCAGCCTTGATTCCATAAGGTATTTGATCCTTGATCAACTACATTTTCCAGACTTATATATCTCCTTGATGTGAAGAGTGTTGATTAGAAAGTTAGACAACCAATATTTTTCTAAGCATCCCAACCATGGATCCTTCTCGATTTTGAATTCATTCCATTTTCCCATTCTCCATAATAGTCATTTCTATCAATTTCCCTATCAAGGAAATGATTTTCCAATGCCTCCAAACAATTCCAATTCCCTTTGAAATGTCTCCTTCTTGTCTTATAATCCATCCCATAATTGATCTGAAACCATGTATTTACAAGTGATTGTTTTCCTCGTAGAAATTCATTATGCATCAATCCCCGACTCTTTGATGCTAAGGCCATTTTGAAAAAATGTATATATTTGAGCCCCCATCCACCATCATCATTTGGCTTGGCCAATTTCTTCCATTTTACCAAAGGGATAAGTTCTTTCTCTCTTTTTCGTGTTCAAAAGGAAGCTAAATCACTTTTTCCTTATCTTCTCCAAAATTCCTTTAGGAATGTGGACTATAGAGAGCCAATGTACATGTATCCCCTTCAATATCGATTTCACTAAAGTTAGCCTCCCTCCATAAACAAACCCTTGTAGCATTAGTTTTTAACTCCTCTCTATTTTCTCATACAACTAAAGCCAATGTTCAAAATTGTAATCGCTCGTTTTAAATGAAATCCTAAATATTTTATTCCATTGTCAAAAGGAACAAAGTATATGGAAGAATTTACTTACACTATCTTTTCCCTTCTTCTCCAAGACCATTTAATAGGATAGAAGACTTGTAAACATCCACCTTCATTCCTATCGCTCTGTTATATAGGTCTAGTGATCTTTAATGTGTTTAATATTTAAAAAGTATTCATTGGTAATTTGAATAAATATGATATAAAGCATATTTTGTGATATCTATTTAAAAATATATCTATTACCAACTAGGCTAAACATGATATTTGTTTTAAAATTGTTTCATTATATAAATGTTTTTAATAGAAAGCACGGCTATTTCAATTTACGATACCCTTTTATATTAACAACTATTTCAATTTATGACAATCTAATAACATTTTAAATTATGTCTATGATATATATAGACATGATTTCTTTATTTAAAAATCTAAAATACATGTAAACCTCAAACATCTATAAAATTTAGATATACAATGTACCATTTTGAACTTATTCCTTCTCGGCAATATTCCATAATGATGTTACATATCGTTTATAAACTTTATTTGGTCTACGAACATAATGCAGATGTGGCAGTAGGTCAAAATGGTCGTTGTCGGGACATTATTATTCCACCAATGGTTGTTTTTGGGATTTTAAAATGTGTTTTTTTCCGTGAAATGTGCTCGTTGTCTTAAAATGTGCTTTTTCGTATGAAATGTGCTTTTTGTCACTAGGCTTTTATGTTATGCTTTTTATTAAAATGTAATTTTTCAATGAAATGTGATTTTCATTACTCACCATCATTATTATTCATGCATATCATCGCCGAGCTTTTATGTTATGCTTTTTCTTAAAATGTGTTTTTTCGATGAAATTATGACCAAATGAGGATGCTCGTGCTTTGAGGTGGCGGAGATGGCGATTCATTACCATAAGATAATCAATGCAATGTTTAATTCTGCCAATGTTTAATTGCTTAACGAGTATGATTTCGAGATTACTTACATAAAAGGAACAATGAATAGAGTGGATGACGAGGTTAGTTAGAGACGATGCATATTTTCGGCGATGCCTCTTTAGACGAATTTACGTGAAAATATTCTATATTTACAGTGAAACGATGACTGGTACAAAGAGGTCCAGTATTTTATTGGACAAAACACAATGATGGTAACTAAATTTGAGGGATTTACTATGGACAACGATGTATTATTTAGATTTCATAATCGAATTTATGTACTGCCCAATGACGAGTTGAGGCCATTGATCCTAAACAAGGCTCATAGAGAAGTGTACATGGCTCACCCAGGAGTCACGTACAGGGATGATTTTAAGGATTGAAATTTATTTTAAAATTTAGAAACCTTGGCGAATCTTACTAATCCTTCATATGGCAACTATAAATGATTGGTGAAATTTTTGTAAAATTATTCAAATTTCTAAGGATTTTATATAGTTTTTATAAAATTTGGGCGATTTTTAAGGCAAAATAATTTTATCCTATAGAATTTGGGCAAATCTTTTTTAAAATAGTGAATCTCGTTTTTGGAAAAACTATGAAAAATTAGCCCATGAGCGAAATTTAGCCCCTAAAATCATCCCTGGGACTCACGAAGATCAGGGAAGACCTTAAACCTTATTCTTCTGGAAGGAAATGAAGGTGGACATAGTTAACTACGTGGAAATATGTCTAGAATGTCAGCAGGTGAAGGTTAAGCAAAGACATCCGACAGGTTTACTACATCCACATGCTATTTTAGAATCGAAATGTGAGGTCATTTCAATGGATTTCATTGTCGGATTGTCACTGAAGGCAAGGAGACACGACTTGATTTTTTTAGTAGTCGACACTCTGACGAAGAGAGCTCATTTTATTCCTGTGAGTATGACGTATCGGGCACAAGACATATCTAGAGTTTTCATCAGTAAGATAGTGAGGTTGCATGGCGTGTCTAAGAGAATTATATCAGATCAAGGATCGGTGTTTACATGATGATTTTGGAATAGTTTCCAAGAAGCCTTGGGAACCCAACTTAACTTTAGTACCGCATATCACCCGAAGACATACGGGTAGACCGAGTGAATGAACCAAATGTTGGAGGATATGTTGCATATGTATGTGATGGACCAACATATGTGTTGGGAAGAATTCTTCCCACTGGTAGAATTTTCATATAACAACAGTTATCAAAGCACCATTAAGATGGTTCCTTTCGAGTTTCTTTACGGGCAACTGTGTTAGATGCCTTTGAGTTATTATTGGCTTGAGGATAGGGTCCTGGTGGGACCAGGAGTGATCCAATAAATGGAAGAACAAATGAAAACCATAATACAAAGAATAAAGGAAGCGCAGGATCGACAGAAGAGTTATGCCG
>SNQJ01S0204612.1:0-16552 GCA_010110895.2 Picea sitchensis
ATATTAAATATTGTAATAATGAATTTGGATAAAATTAATATAAAATGTATTTTGTGTAATAATAAAATTTAAATAAAGATAAAAAGAATGTTAAACGTTATATGAATTTGAATTTTATTATTACTAGAATTTGTCAGTCTTTACTAAAATTGTGATTTTGGATTCATAAAATTGTTGCTTTTAATATAAAAATGGATTCAACACCTTCACATATCCTTATTACAACCAATTTACGCAATGTTAACATATGATATTTGCAATTCCATTCATTCAAAATGATTTTCCATTCATTCAAAATGATTTTCTCGATATTTCAAGTTAAAATAATCGATATCCCTTCATGCTATTTTGAATAGTTGAAAAAGAACAAATTCATAAAAGGTTTATATTGTAACATAAAGAATTTAATAATATTTAGATGGTTTATTTTTACAAAACTCTTTCTATTTATAATAAGTAGAGTAGAATGTCAATTCAAAATATTGAGAATGTTTCAACATTTTAATACAATTCTATTTTTAAAAACTAACTATCAAAATGTAATAATATTTAGAAAATATACGATCAATGTGTGTGTATATATATATATTTATGTTTGTTGTTGGTGGTAAATGGTCTCCATCAAAGAAAAGTGGATGTAAATATTTTGAAAGATTGATGGAGAAGTGAAGTGGATGCAAACATTTATGTTTGTTGTTAGTGGTAGATGGTCTTCATCAAAGAAAAGTGGATGTAAATATTTTGAAAGATTGATGGAGAAGTGGATGCAAATATTTATGTTTGTTGTTAGTGGTAGATGGTCTTCATCAAAGAAAAGTGGATGTAAATATTTTGAAAGATTGATGGAGAAGTGGATGCAAATATTTATGTTTGTTGTTAGAGGTAGATGGTCTTCATCAAATAAAAGTGGATGCAAATCTTTACTTGTTTGTTGTGAGTAGAGGATAGCCTTTATTAGATAGAGACAAGAGTGGAATGTGCACCAACTACAAACATACATGTTTACAATTAAATCCATATATTTTGTGACACCCCAAATACAACCATGTATCTCATCACAATGTTAAGAAAATATATTTCACATGGATCTCGCTTTCTACTTATACTTTCATGAGACAAGAGTGGAATGGGCACCAATGACAAACCTACATGTTTACAATCCATATATTTTGTGTCACCCCAAATATAACCATGTATCTCATTACAATGTTAAGCAAAGATCTTTCACATGGATCTCGCTTTCTACTTATACTTTCAAGAGACACGAGTGGAATTGGAACCAACAACAAACATACATGTTTACAATTAAATCCATATATTTTGTGTCACCCTAAATACAACCATGTATCTCATCACAATGCTAAGCAAAGATCTTTCACATGGATCTCACTTTCTACTTATACTTTTAAGAGACAAGAGTGGAATGGGCACCAATGACAAACATACATGTTTAAAATTAAATCCATATATTTTGTGTCACCCCAAATACAACCATGTATCTCATCACAATGTTAAGCAAAGATATTTCACATAGATCTCACTTTCTACTTATACTTTTAAGAGACAAGAGTGGAATGGGCACCAACGACAAACATAGATGTTTACAATTAAATCCATATATTTTGTGTCACCCCAAATACAACCATGCATCTCATCACAATGTTAAGCAAAGAGCTTTCACATGGATCTCACTTTCTACTTATACTTTCAAGCCTTGCCACATTGTCTTATATGTTATCTCATTATGAATTGCATGAGGAGATGTAATAGAGTTGTCATTGTCTGTCAGATCTAATAATGTTTTCCATATTGTTGGAAAAAAAATCTCCATATCCCCTAAGAGTTTCCCCTCTTCTCTTAGGGTCCCCTCTTCCCTTGAGGTCCCCTTCATTGTTCCCCTCCATTCCCTTCATTGTTGGTCCCATTTTTTTGTTTTGTTTTTTTATCATTTTTTTTTCATCTTATTGATTTAATTTTTTTTCTTATGGTTTTTCTTCCCTTTTAACTCTTGTTGTCTTTTTTTCCCTTCATTATTTTACTTTTTTTTCTTCATTCACCTCTCTTCTCTTTCTATATATATGTTTTTTTACCTTTCTTCTTTTCCTCTTTCTTTTTTCTCTCCTTTTGCTTTATTCTATTGGAAATTTATTTTCATTTCTCCTTTGTCTTTCTTTTTTTAGAATCTTATTCTTGTATTTGTAGTCTACTTTTTAGCTCTTTATTTTCATTTTGATCTTCCTTTTTATTCATTTTACATATGCTAAATGATTTATTTCCTCTCTTTTTTGGTTTCTTATCGATTTTGTATTTTTTTATAATTTAAACTTATTTATTTTTTTGATATCCCCACCCTTTTGATGGGTGTAGCATCCGTCTAATACTTTTTTTCTTACCATTTTTCATCGATCACTTCCTTTTTGATACTCTCTTTATCTAGTTTTTCCGCATTTATTATCAAGGTACAAATCTTTCCCATATGCCATTATTACTATATTCTTGCATATTTCTTAAAGGAGATTACTACTTTCATGTACTAATACTGCTACAAAAGAGTAATACAATAACTGTGACCCCCCATAGTGGATGCAATACATCGTTGTTGCAATCATAGGCACAATCCAACTGTTGCAACTCCAAGTGTACTCTTCGTGTTGTGAATCCAACTGTTGCAACTCCAAGTGTACTCCTCGTGTTGTGACTCCAGCTGATCGTTGCGACTCCAAACACGTTTTCAGTTGCTCCAATTCCCAATGCATTTTCTGTAGCTCTGACTTCGAGTACATCGTTGCTACGATTCCAAATATAAATATGCCAGGACTGATGATTATGAAATAGTCTTCATAGAGAAAAGCAACAAAAGGAAAAAGGATGACCAAAAGGAGAATTGGTTTTTCCACCAAGTTGATACACATAGATCTTTTTTAAAGGCATTGTAATAGTATGAACAACCGGATTCTCACGACTGTCCATCCGTTCTTTTATAAAATTTTAAAAAATAATCATATTGTATAAGAACCTCAGCTTCCTCAGAGGTGAGGGAGGGAATTCTAGTGATAAGCATTCGATTGCTATTGTATTTTCATATTTCTAGAATATAATTTCCATTCCTACTCTTATTTGTGTGTTGATGTGTTGGTGATCGTGTGAGCCTAGTTTCGTAGCTCAGTGCCTTGTCGAAGGGGGTAGATCCCCATCCTAATTCAGGTACCTCTTGTACATTAGCGTAGGCTTTAATCTTTCAATTTTGTTCATTTGTTTTAGTAATCGTTTCATTTCATAGTCTGCTACAATTCCAATTTCATAGAAATAATGTTGTAATTCATGCGTGGTTGATATTCAATTAGTGTTAGAAGAATTCATAACTTTAAGATGCAATTCAACTCTGTTTCGATTTATCTGAGTTCAAGACCGTAGACGTTGTTATAGCTCTAGGTATTGCAATTTTCTTCACTTTAAATTCTATCATGTTGGAATTTAAGTTGTTGGAACTCGCATTGATGCAACTCACGACACTGTGATTTCTTTGTGTTGCAACTTTGTTGCTACAACTCCGCTTGTAGCTGCACTTTATTCTATTTGCTTTTTTATTTATGATAACTTTAGCAGTTTGGGATTGACAATTACATTGGATAGTTACCGAATGTGTGAAAAAGTAATTGTTACAATAGAACAAGACCTTCATTCTACTTGAGAAAGTCACGAATAGAACATATTGTAGATTTCAATTTTTGCCAGTGTGATTTCAATTTCCACAAAGTGTGATTTCAATTTTTGCAAGTATTATTTCAATTATTGCAAGTGTGATTTCAGTTTCCGTAAACTGTGATTTAAATTTCCACAAAGTGTGATTTCAATTTCTACAAGTATTATTTCAATTCTGCAAGTGTGATTTAATTTTTTGCAAGTGTGATATTTATTTTCATGTACTTGTATAATTTTGTAATACCTCACTTTTGAGTCCCCATATTAAATAATGTATTTTGTTTATTTCATGAAAGGTTGGAGTGCTTAGAAACAATTAAAGAGGCCAACGTGCCTAGGAAATTTAATGTGTTGATCATTATTAATAATAAAATACATCGTTGGATGCTAGATGTACAACTACAAGAGTTATAGGTAGATATGATTCAACAAGAGAGGGGGCTTAAGGGGCTAAGTCATTTTATCGTATTTTATTTACCCATAATTATTTTAATGGAGAGAAGTGGTTACATGTGCTTCTTGGGGAAATCCCATGTGGTTCTTGATTTTCAAGTAAATATATAAACTCATATTTGGGCTATTTCGGGGTTCATTCATTGTTCATTGTTCACACTCTTCATTCTGTTCACTCTCCATTCACTCTTTCACTCATTCATTATTTCTCATTCATTTTGATCTTGGCTTGGAAAAGAAAAACGAATTGTTGGAGAGGAGTCATTGCTTTGTTGGTTGTAGTGACTGCTAGCTTATTCTAGCCATGAATTAATGCATGCATGTCTGAGATGCATTGGCATGTGTTAAATTTTGTTCATAGTTGCGAATCATGAGAGTCTCGACATGGAGATTCTTGACCAGATGCACTAGAGCCCTGGAAGGAGGTGAAAAACCTGAGGGACTGCGTGGCAAAGAAGGGGGTCCATTCTCTTGGGTTGTGTAGGTCGGAGAGAAGAGAGTTGATGTACTTTGGATTGTTGTGTGTTGAGAAACATATGAGAGCTTGAGTGCTGACTGGTTTGGGAAGCTGAGTGATACCCTAGAATCATCCTTGTGGATTCATAGCCCTGGCTCGAGGGTGACATTGTTGTTGAGACTTGGAACAACAGTGTCTATGGTTGGGTGGAACATCCTTGGTTTATAACCAGTTGGTGAATCATTTTGTTAAAGATAAGTTCTCTCTATCATGTGTTTCTCTGCTTATATATTTATTTTCATTTCGTATTAATCAACATCTCTGAGATTTGTACTTTATAATATGCATGCTTGCTGGTTATTTCTATGCATGACATGTTTAAACATTCTTTTATGATTGTAGCATAAATCTTGATTATTGCATGTGTTGTTATGGTGCTCTTTCATGCTTCTTTATTAGTTAATTGTTATCAGAATTTGAAATCAAATCATAAGTGAGCTTTGGAGTAGAGTGCATGGGCTCTGGGTGGCAGGGTATGTTACAGATTGGTATCAGAGCTTCTGGTTGAAACACCATACTGGTATGGGCTGGAATGAGTGAAAATTAGACAAATTCGCTATTGCAGATTTCAAATTGTGTGAATTTGGGGGAAAATGGAAAGATTAGAGAGAAAGATCCTTGAATTCGTGGGAAAATTCGAGTTTGAAATAATTCAAAAATATCTGATAAGTTAATAGATTCGATCTGCAGAGTTGCAAAGACGAATTTGAATTGGAAGGTTGAGAAAATTCATATTTTAATGGTTTTTGTAGTGTGGGGAAATTTTCAGAGGATTGATGACCGATATTTTATTCGATCTTCAAATCAACGACCAAGATTCGTTCTTGAAAAATTTAAAAATCATAGTTTTCAAAGTTTGAAAAAATTACCATATCAACAACTGAGATTCATTTCAATGGTTTTAAAATGAGGAAGATCGATGTTCTCTATTCGTTTTCAGCCATTTGGAAGTCATAGGAAATCAACGGTCGAGATCAGTTTGAGTGGGAGATCGATGGCCCAAATTCACCTAGGTTTTGGTTGAAAATTGTTAAGTGTTGAAATTCTCCAACAGAAATCTTTGATCGCCGACAACTGATGGTTGACATAATTTGGCAAAGTTTTTAGTTCATCAACAAAAACCTTCGATTGTTAAAAACCGATGGTTAGGGATCGACAAGTTTTGGCAAAGTGTTGAAGTTCGCCAGGAGATATCTCTGATGGCTGATGGTCAATGGATCGGGGATCGACAGATTTAGTGCAAAGTTTAGATTCTTCCAAGAGAAACCACCAATGGAAAATGGAGAAAAGAGGGTGATGATGTGTCATTCCACATCATCTCGGTTAATTCCTTAGGATGATGTGTCATGCTAGGTCATCATCCATGTGCCATGTCACGTCAGTGAAGGGATGGTCGATCGTTGATGGTCGGGGTTCGACGAGATTTGTGAGCAATATTGGTTTATCCAGGAAGTTGACCGATGGTTGATGGTCAGTGATGGGGCATTGACGAGATTTGTGGGTGAGGTTTTGTTTACAGAGAAAAATGGTCGATGGTCGATGGTTGGCGATCAGGTGTTGGGAAGATCGGTGGGAAGGTTTGGTTCACAAAGGAAATCATTGATCCTCGATCATCGATCATAGATCATCGATATAAAGAAGATCATTGGTCCATAATTATTTCGATTTGAGATCGACGGTGTAGATCACACTTAGGCAAAATTGTTCCAGAATTTCAAAAAAAAAAACAAAGTCTAGAGCCATTTTCGTATTTTGGCCATAATTGGAGAAAATTAAACCGGATTGAGACAAAACTTACAGTTTTTTTCCATAGAGAGATGTACAAAAGTGCCTGAAAGGGACATTGTCCAATTTTGTTTGGATTTGTCAGAAATTTCAAAATAGTGGGTTTTAAAGATCTAGGTCCTGATCATTGGCAAAGGTCAAGATTAAGATGAAGCTCTTGGAGAGATTCAAGAAAGAAGACACATGAATAACCCATGAAGGAAATGAATAAATCCTAAGGGGATTGGAATGGATGTACTGAAATAGGCCAAAATCCACTATTCTGGGCCACTTTTTGAGGATTTTAGATATTTTCAGAGCAAAAAAATTGACATTAGATCACAAAAATGGAAAATTTTATTTACACAAAATTTTATATACTCATTGGGACAAACAACTTTGGTTTATTGAATTTTTTCTAGAAGGGCATGGATTGCGAGTAGCCATTTTTGCTAAAAAAGTTGAGTCTGGAAAAAGGGTGAAAAGGACAAAGTTGTATATTCCAGATTGTTGTAGTTTTTTATTGGTGTATCAACCTGAAAACAAGAGAGTTGTTATGTATTCCTTGTCAATATTTTTAACTATGTATCATATAAAGTCTCTATAGTTCCTGATATATTTTCTTCTGCAATTGACAAAAGTTGGAATTTCAATAAAATTACACCAGTGGAGAAAATGCACAAAAAGGATGAAAGTGGATTTTTCAAGAAGCCATAACTTTTAGCTCAGATATTGGAATGGGGAATGAGTATAGTTTTTGGAAATATGGTTTAGAGGAGAATAACCTTGAATTATTATATTTTGGAGAGTGATGATATATTTCTTCATGAATTGAGCAGAAAAAGGACATGTAACATTATTTGACAAAAAAATTATAATATGCATAATTCTAACAAAATGGCTACTTGCAAATTTTGCAGAAATAGGGAGTATAACCATAGAATTTCAAGAAAATAATGCATATTCAATAAATGGAGGAAGGAGAGGGAGCCTTCAATCACAATAAAGAAGCCAAAGGTCAAAATATTATTGTTGGCAATGCAAAGACATAATCAAATGGGCACAAGAGCAGAGGTGGACAAGAAACCTTGATAGAGACTTTGAGAAGCCTGAGAATATAAGTGAAAAGTTACAAAGAAGACAATGATAGTTTGATGATAGAACAAAATCAAATAAATTTCCAAGTGATGCAAATCCTAAATCATTTGCATAAACAAACAAAGAATGGATCAGACTCAAGGCATGAGGAAGAAGGGAGATATCATGAAAGAAGAGGTAACTACAACAAAGCCAATCATTCAAGAAGTGCTAGAAAAAATCATAGAAATTACTCACCTCCTTACTCAATAAGGAAATTGTATGCATCTGAAGACTCCATAAGTAGTCCAGAAGTGTCTCTTGTTAGACACGAAAGAAGAAGAAATGAATTAGGAAGTTTGAAAGGAGAGATGAGGAAGCTTAAGACACCATCCTTTGAAGATGAAAGAGAAAGGGAAGATGATGTTGAAGCATGGATTCTTGGAATCAAAAGGTATTTTCAATTGCCTAACTACTCATCAAACCTGGAAGCCATAATTTCCACTTACCATTTACATGGAAAAATTGCTATGTGGTGGGATCAACTTAAGCAAGTTGAACACATAAATGAGAGCATGATCACTTGGAACAAATTCAAGAAATATTTTCAGAAGGAGTACCTTTCAGAGCACTTCTATGACAAGAATATGCAGGAGTTCTTTGAACTCAATTTGGGAAGCATGACCATGAAAAAATATAAGAAGAAGTTCTTGGGATTGTTGAAGTGTGTAGGATTTATCAAGGATGGAAAAGTGAAGATACAAAGGTTTTTAAGTGGAATGTCATCCTTGTGTAAGGAAAAGATTCAGTATGATGAGACTAGGACTTTTACAAAGACCATTAGGAAGGATGATAAGTACCTATATGAGCAAGGCAAGGGCAGATAATCCATGCAAAAATATTTGAAGGATAAGAATAAGGAGAAATCTGATCATAAGAGGAAGGGATTCAAACCTCCTTTCAACATAAACAACCCTAATAAAAATAAGCAAGATTAGTCTGCTAAAGATGAATCCAAGAAATAATATTCCATGGGTAAAAGAGGACCAATCTAATGTTGGGGGTGCAAGGAAAATCACATATACAAGGATTTCCTTCACAGAGGAGAAAAAGTGAAGACTATGCACAACATCAAAGAAGCTACAACAATAGAGGACATGAGAAGAATATATGCAGCTTTAGAAGATCGATAAGAAGAGTAGCAATCCAATATGATCGAGGTGGAAGGTAATATCATCAATCAACGTATTGTTATTTTAATTGATTCAGGAGAAAACCATTATTATATTGATCCTAAAATAGTGGATAGATTACATTTGGAGAAAAGTAGGCTTGAAAAGTCAAGTTTGGTTCAACTAGCCATTGGAACCAAAAGAAGGATCAATGAGATGGTCAGATGTTGTCCAATAAATATAAATTGAGTGAGTACTAATGTTGATATGAATATCAGCCCATTAGGATCTTATGACATTCTAATTGGAATGGATTGGTTGGACCAACACCATGTTGTCCTAGATTGTCATAACAAGACATTTACATGTCTTGATGAAGAAGAAAAATAGAGCACTATGAAAGGAATTCCAAGACCCATTTATCTAAGGGAAATTTCATCCTTACAGCTAAAGAGATGTTTCAAGAAAGGATGTCAATTATATGCAGCTAATCTGGAAGATCTAGAAAAGACAAAAGGGGAAAGACTTGAAGATATTCCAGTATTGCAAGAGTTTGAAGATGTATTCCAAGAAATACCAGGCTTGCCACCAAAGAGGGACATATATTTTTCTATTTGTTTAGTACCAGGAGCTTCCCCAGTATCAAAAAATCCTTATAGAGTGAGTACACCAGAGTTAAAATAATTACAAATGTAGCTGGAAGAGTTGTTGAAGAAAGGGTACATACATCCAAGTGTTTCACCTTGGGGAGCACCGATACTCTTTGTCAAAAAAAAAAGGATGGAACATTGGGGCCGTGTATAGACTTTAGACAACTGAATAAAGCCATGGTGAAGAACAAATACCCTCTACCCAAAATTGATGACCTCCTTGATCAGCTAAGAGGAGAAAATAAATTTTCAAAGATAGACTTGAGATTCAGATACCACCAGGTAAGAATCAAGGAAGAAGACATCAATAAGACAATGTTTAGAACCAGGTATGTACATTATGGATTTGTAGTGGTGCCATTTGGACTAACCAATGCACCAATTGTCTTCATGTGATCAATGAATGACATATTTAGAAATTATCTTGATAAGTTTGTCATTGTGTTCTTGGATGACATACTTATTTATTCTAAGTCCGAGGAAAAACATGATTATCACTTGAGGTTGGTGTTGCAAGTGCTAAGGGAACAACAATTGTATGCCAAGATTAGTACATGTTATTTTTACCAATTACAAATCCATTATTTGGGTCACATTATTTCAGAAGAAGGTATAGAAGTAGATCTAGAGAATATTGAATCCATTAGAGGATGGACAACATCCAGAAATGTTTCATAAATCATATCTTTTATGGGATTAGTTGGACACTACGGGAGGTTTATAGAACGGTTCTCTAAAATTGCTCATCCCATCACTTCTTTGAAAAATAAGGGAATTAAATTTGAATGGAAAGTTGAGTGTGAAGAGATCTTTAATTTGTTGAAAGAACTGCTTACTAGTGCACCTATTTTAAAGATTGTTGACCCAAATGAGAATTGTGTGGTATGTACAGATGAACACAAAGAAGGACTTGGTGGAGACCTCACTCAAAATGGACATGTCATTAGTTATGAGTCCAAAAATCTTAAAGAACATGAGATGAATTATGCCACACATGATTTGGAGCTTGTTGTCATAGGTCATGCATTAAATATGTGGAGGAATTATCTCATGGGAAAGAGGTTTGAATTAAGGACAAACCATAGTGGTCTAAAATATCTTTTTGAACGCCCAACTTTGAATGCTAGACAAACAAGATGGCTGGAATTTTTAAGTGAGTATGACTTTGACATCAAGCATATCAAGGGAAAATAAAATAAGTTGTTGATGCACTCAACAAATTAGTACATCTCATGCATGCTACAACTGTTAGTATGCATCAGTCATATTTAAAGAGAAGAATTTTAGATGTCGTTGTTATAGATCAACATTACCTACATGTAAAATAAATTTTATAGCAATAAATTGTACAACAGAAAATTAAAGAGTATGAAATTAAGTAAGATGGATTACTTATGCATAAGAATATAATTTATGTTCCTAGTTCCAGAGAACTTATGAATTTTGTGTTAAAAGAAATGCATAATGTTCCATATGTCAGACATCATGGTTACCAGAAAACAATTGCAACAGTAAGAAGCCAATTCTTTTGGCCTGGAATAAAGAAGGATGTTGTTGATTACATTGCCATATGTATGGAATGTCAGAGAGTAAACGCTAAGAATAGACACCCAACGGGTTTTCTTCATCCATTGCCAATTCCAGAGAGGAAATGAGAAGTGGTAACCATTGATTTTATAACTAAATTTCCCAGGACAACAAGACAACATGATTCCATTATGGTAGTTATGGATAAATTGACAAAGGCTGCTCAATCTGTTCCTGTAAATATGACTCATACAACAACTAATATTGAAGAAATTTACATGAGGGAAATTGCTAGGTTGCATGGGATACCTAAGGAAATTGTTTCAGACAGAGACACATAGTTTACTTCAAATTTATGGAGGGGTTTATTTAAAGGATTTGGTAAAAATCTAAATTTTAGCACAACATACCATCCACAGTCAGATGGGCAGACAAAGAGAGTCAACCAAGTGATTGAGGACATGCTGATAATTTATGTGGCGGATAAGCTATCTAAGTGGGAAGACTACTTGAATTTTATTGAGTTTTCCTATAATAATGGATATCAAGCTTCATTGGAGATGAGCCCATTTGAAGCTTTGTATGGTAGACAATAAAATACTCCCGTGAATTGAGACAACCCAACATACATAGTAGTACTTGGGCCATAATTGCTCAAGGATATGGAAGATCAGATGGTTAAAATTAAGAAGAATTTGAAGGCAACACAAGATAGACAAAAAAGTTATGTAAATAAGAATAAGAAAACTAGAGAATTTAAAGTGGGGGAGCATGTTATTTTAAAAGTGAAGCCCAAGAATATCTCATTGAAGTTGGGTAGTTGTACAAAGCTAGTAGCCAGATTATGTGGTCCATTTGAGATCTTGGACATAATAGGACCAGTTGCATACATGATTGCATTGCCATCTTCCATCAATGTGCATAATGTATTTCATGTCTCTTTGTTGAAAATGTATGTACATGATCATAACCATGTTATTGATTGGCATTCGATTTAGGTAGAGCCAGAGGGATACTTTTAGGTCCAACTAGTGCGCATATTGGACAGAAAAGTCAAAATGCTCCAGAATTGAGTTATAGAGTTGGTAAAATTTTAGTGGACCTGCTACGGTCCTGAAGATGCTACTTGGGAACATGAGGATGCCATGCGAGTAGAGTACCCACGACTTTTTGAATAAATTTTGAAATTTTGATTTTTGTTTTGTATATGCACTGAGGATAGTGCCAAAATAAGTGGGAGGGGAATGTAATATCCCACATTTGAGTCCCCATATTAAATAATGTATTTTGTTTATTTGATGAAAGGTTAGAGTTCCCAAACAATTAAAGAGGTGAGTGTGCCTAGGAAATGTAATGTGTTTATCATTATTAATAATAAAATACATCGTTGGTTGCTAGATGGAAAAGGACAAGAGTTATAGGGGGTATGATTCCACGAGAGAGGGGGCTTAAGGGGATAAGTCATTTTATCATATTTTATTCACCCATAATTATTTTAATGGAGAGAAGTGGTTACATGTGGTTCTTGAGGAAATCCCACGTGGTTCTTGATTCTAAAGTAAATATATAAACCCATCTTTGGGTTGTTTGGGGGTTCATTCATTGTTCATTGTTCACACTGTTCATTGTGTTCACTCTCCATTCACTCATTCATTATTTCTCATTCATTTTGATCTGGGCTTGGAAAATAAAAACGAAATATTGGAGAGGAGCCATTGTTTTGTTGGTTGTAGTGACTGTTGGTTTATTCCAACCATGAACTAATGCATGCATGTCTGAGATGCATTGACATGTGTTGAGTTTTGCTCACAGTTGTGAATCCTAAGAGTCCCAACATGGAGATTCTTGACCTGATGCAATTGAGCCCTGGAAGGAGGTGGAAATCCTAAGGGATTGTGTGGTAGAGAAGGGGGTCCATTCTCTTGGGTTGTGCAGGATGGAGAGAAGAGAGATGGTGTACTTTGGATTTTTGTGTGTTGAGAAACCTGTGAGAGATTGAGTGCTGACTGGTTTGGGAAGCTGAGTGACAACCTGTAACCGTCCTTGTGGATTCATATCTCTATTGATACTTGGAAGCTGGGTGACATTGCTATTGATACTTGGAATGACAATGTCTATGGTTGGGTGGAACGTCTTTGGTCTATAGGCAGTTGGTGAATCATTTTGTTAACGATAAGTTCTCTTTGTCATGTGTTTCTCTGCTTATATATTTATTTTTGTTGTGTATTAATCAATATCTCTGAGATTCATATTTTATAATATGCATGCTTGTTGTTTATTATTGTGCATGGCATTTTTAAACATCTTTTATGATTGTAGCATAAATATTGATCATTGCATGTGTTGTTATGGTGTTATTTCATGCTTCTTTATTAATTAAATGTTATCAAAATTCAAAATCAAATCAGAAGTGAACTTTGGAGTAGCGTGCCCGGCCTGTGGGTGGCAGGGTACATTACAAATTTGGTGACTTAATTAAGTAACTTGAAGCCTCGATTTGTGACATCAAAAGTACTACAAATCCTTAGATAGAACAACACTAATATTTACATATATGGTGCATGACAATTCGTAAGTAAGATATGAACTTGAATTGATAATTAAATGCACAACAATTTAGTTGCTCATTAAGTTAATTAGGAAGTAATTGAAAAATATTTCACCCTTCTTTCTTTATCTAATAGGTTAATATTTCAATCTCATGTGGACATAAGATTAATTATTACTATAGATACGACCCATACCTTCATCTTTATTGATGGAATAATTAGCAAGTTTGTTGCTAGAGGTTTTTGAAAGGGGAAGTAACAACCATCTCCCACCTTGAGTTGGTTGTTCCTATTATTTCCATTGGTAAGTGAGGGAGTTTCTTCTTTCTTTATGATACATTGGAACTTTCAACATTTCATTGCTTCCCTTGTAATTAGAGAGAGGGATAGTTATATATCTATTAAGTTTAGATCTCTTACATAGAAAGTATTGAAATATTCAAGCATGAATGATTTTGAGGGGAAGAAATGGTGAGGCATAATGTATTGAAATCCTTTGAGGGGAAGATATATTAGGCGTAATGTATTGAAAGACAGTAAATCACTAAGTAAGTTGAGGTGTAATGTATTGAAAACCATTAAGTAAGATAAATGTAAGTTACAATGTGATTAATTTTATTTGTATTTGTATTTATTTACAATTTTATTTTTAACTCTCCTTTTCTTTGTGATCCAAATGGATATGACAAGAATAGTTGGCTATCAACACATGATCTAATATGATTGGTATAGACAAAGTTTAAGGCTAAGGATGAAGAAGGATATCAACTTGTTCTCATGAAGGGCCCCATGCCATCACAAGTGATGTCCATTATGTATGTAATATGTGTAAATTCAAGCAGTATAATGTTGTGCGTAAATAAATAATGAGACTTTCTTGAGACTTTTTCCATGTGGGAGAAAAGACAAAAAAATAAAGAGAAGAAGAGAAACATACTGGAGAGATGATGAAGTGTTGGGGATGCTTACCTTCCAACTATCCTCCTAGTTGACTTAGTCTTCTATATCATGTTTCCCCACAATGAGAAAAGGGTTCTTTGGATGTGAATGATGTAGAGAGGTTGCCTAGATGTCATTGAGGAGCATATAAATGAACCAGAGAACTTGTAACTTGCCCATTGTTGAATAATAAAAATCCTATCCAAAGAAAAAAGAATGTTAGTTTTCCCGTTTGGGTTTCCAAGGTAAATTCATAGTTTATGTGTGATGGTTTTTTGTGGTTGCATTCTTTATGAATGGTAATGGTGTGCACTGCAACTTAATGGTTCACTGCGTATTGTTTAGAAAAGAGAACTCTATGCTAATTATTGTTTGAGCTCTTTTATATTAATATGGTCTCCATGGGTCAGTAAGCTAGACTAAAAACTCTTTAATCATACTCGTACATTGATTCTAAAGTTAGAAATCGACGACCCTGTTTTCTGAGTCATTACTACGTATTTATAAGTTTCTAATTTCGTTCTAAGATTCATTGGACACATTCTCGACTTTGTTGGGGCATTTTTATTTTCCCATCAATCATAGACAGATTATATTTTGAAATCTGGGGTTGTCTAGGTGTTTATTAGCTACCCATGGATAGGTGTTTATAAGCTACCCATGGACCATATACACATTTTTTCTAGTTGTCTTCTATCAATTTTTCCCCATACATTTGTCTCTGTTATTGAATGACAAACTTGACTTCTAGATGTTTTTTAGTTGTTGTGGGTTACCAAAATCGCCCCCAAGAATTTTTATGTATTGTGGGTTACTGAAAATGACCTTCAAACGTTTTTACACATAGTTGGTGATCGAATTCACCCTTCAGAATTTCTCCTCCACTACTGGTAGACAAAATCTGATTTTCAAAGGGTTTTCCTTCACAGTGTATTTATTTTAACCATGGGTCAACCATTCCAACTGGGATTTTCCCATGGTCAAATTTCTCTTCTTCCTTCTATCGACAATTGTTTCTGGTCGACCAAGTCCGCCCACATTTCGACCGAGTTTTAATTTGGTCGGTTTGTCTCCCTTAGTCGATCAAACCTTGGGGCAACTTGAACAACCTTCCTTCTGACCAAACCTTAGGCTGACTAGAGTTGCCTTCATTCTAACCAAACCTTGGTCCGGCTCAAATTTCCTTCCTTCTGGCCAGAACTTGGTCCAACTTGACTTTCCTTTCTTTTTACTCGACTTCTGGGTAGTCGACTACATTGTTATTTTGGGTAACTCGACTTATGGCTTGGATAGTTGAGTGTCTTCCAATTATCTAAAGGGTTCCAGAGATTATAATTGTTACATAAGGTTCCATGTTGGTGAGACAGATAGGCTATAATCCTCTCATTTATGGATCAGATGGTATCAGAGAGAAAGTTTGAATTCATTTAGTGAGACCTGTATGGTAAGTACCTGCAGTGATGATAAAATAAGTGGAAGATTTTTTGCTAGTGATAGAGAAAAGTAGAGCATCAAGAATGTCAAGGGAACATTATGAAGGAGAAGAGGAAGAATATCCTAGGGTTAGGTTGGATCTATTTGAGCAGAGTTTGGCCACATTGACATCAATGGTGTCACAACTATTGACAACAAAGATTAAGGAAACACCATCAACAGAGCGTAAGATTGAACCAGAGATGGGAGACTGAAACTACAACAAGACATAGGTACCTTTCCATGTGGAGGCCAAGGTTGACATCAAACCATATACTAGGAAGTGGATGTTATCAATATGAACCAATGGATACAACATATGGAAGTATACTTCCCCATGCATGAAGTAAATGGAAAACAAAACATTTATTTTGCTCGGTTGAAGCTTGAAGGACATGCTTTGACATGGTGGGAGAGTGATGCAGTAAGTAGAGCACTAGGAAATGATCCACCTGTGACTGATTGGGAGGTGTTCAAGGGCATGATCAAATCTCATTTTTATCTAATAGGATATGAGGAACACCAACAAATACTATGGAATTACTTCAGACAGAGACAAGGAAAAATAGTGCAAGAGTTCATGATAGAGTTCAGGAAGAGAACAATTCATATGGGAGTCTCTCTCAAAAGTCCAGACATTTTAGTCAAGTATTTGGGGAATTGTTACCTTATATTCATAGACAAATTATGTTATTTAGACCAAAGACAATTGATGAGGCTAGTATTCAA